>JBAJHX010011264.1:0-37130 GCA_037176925.1 Amniataba percoides | reverse complement strand
GGTCCATGGTGGGGACTTGAACCGGCGACCCTCTGGTCCCCAAGCCAAGTCCCCACAGACTGAGCTACTGCCGCCCCAAACTTTGATTTCACTCAAAGCATAAAGAAACTGTAGTAGCTTGGGTCATCATTTCTATCTGGCAGTGATAACGGTGCACTCAGGAAAGTTGTTGCCAAGATTCTTGAACATGGCAACATTGATACAATGCAGGCAAATAGGAAGAAACAAGGATCCCATAAAGAGCAGAAGCACAGACGCAGTGTGATACAGATACAGAGCCTCAGAGCTGTGTGGGGACGAGTTCACCCTGCAGCCGAGCACTGTTTGTGTCTAAACCTCACCAAACCTTAACCACACCAGTGGCAGACGAGACAGCAGTGAATGCTTTGTGTAACTTGTAACCATTTTGGAACACACTGTAATTTCTGAAAGGAGAAATTAGGCAATGACTGTGTCGTCCTTTGGTTTGGAGGAGTCATAACAAGCAAAGCAATCAGACAATCAGGCAAAACCATCCAGCAGTTTATCCAGAAAGTCACTCAAAATGTGTAATAATCCTTTACTGTATAGAACAAATTGTGCACATGCATAATTATAGTTAGTTCATTACAATAAAGTGGAACCTGGAAGTTGGTCCTTACATTGTGATAGATGCTTGCAAGAAAGATAATAATTTTCCCGTTTGCCTTTGTTTTCTCACTCAGTTAAGTGTAACTAATTCAGAGGTTTGTTTCCTTTCATATGATTTCCCCCACTAAACTGTACTGTTTCTGTAGCTTGGTGAGTACAATGTTATTTAAATGCTCAAAACTCTCATCAGCTTGTAATGAACCCAAATGAACCTTTAAGGATTTTAACCTCTAACACTGCTTTAGCCTCGATTTCTTTTGTGAAAGCTCACCAAAGTGTAATGAGTGATAATACTGCTGTCTCACGTGGTCCGCCGTCCGACTCAACAGATTTCATTATCAAATGTGAGTGAAGCACTTTGAACAAGCTCAAGTAAACTCAAAGAATATTGACTTTGGTATCAGAGAGTACAGGCAGGAGTCATTTTATTTCATCACCTCCACCCTGAGCATCTCATCCATAAGGGCTGATTTGTCACCACTTCACTGTCACGGACACTGTGGAGGTGAGCCCACCCTTCCCACTGTGACACCCACCACCCCAGCCCCACCCCACCCCACCCTCCTTTGCTCTCCTGCACAATTAAAAATGCATCAGGGAACGGATTAGATGCACGATCCCCGGCTCTACTGATCCGGAGGGTGAAGCTGTCACGAAAAGGGAAGGGCGGGGGGTGTATGGGGGTCCTTTCGTCCTCCTCCTCCCTCTGTTACTGACTCCTCCTCTGCCTTCAGCACACGCTCGGCTGTTTCTTTTATTTACTGCTCCTCCCTCAGCAGACTCATCCCTCACCTGTCCTTTAGGTTGAGGGGCCTTTCCCTCCCTCCTCCCTCCTCGACTGGTCCACTGTCCTCCTTCCATTCATCCTCCCACTCCCTCACTCTTTCTCCTCCCCGTCTGCAGCAGCATGCGTTCTGTTCACGTGTAATCCATCTTTAGCAGTCTTTGTCTTTTTTTTTTTTTGTTGTTATACTGGTGCTGCCTCATGCTGGACTGTCCAGCAGGATGAAGCAGCTCATGATCACACTGAGGGAAGAAACAGACTCTGAGGCAGTTACAGTAAACATAAAGTTTACAGCAGTTCAACAGAAATAAAACAAACAAACAAAAAAAGAGACCATGAAGTCAGACTATTATAAAATGAGAGTTCTGTCTGTACCAGGGAGCTCACTGTTTATTACAATCAGTCAGAGGTTGTCTGACACAATGTAGATTTTTGTCGAGTCCTCTCTCACTGTATTTATAATGTTCCTGCTTTTCATTCTGTAAACAACATTTAGCCTTTTTTTTCTTTAATGCATCTCTGTGCTACATTTTATAGAATAATTTCTAGTGCAGTTGAATTTTATGTAAAATATTAATATAAAGAGTAATTTATATGGTATACAACAAACATAACAAAAAGCCAACACTGTGCCAATCTTATCATTATACACAGTCTTATAAATACACTTGTTTGATGCAACTTCAACAGGCTTTAAAATAGATTAAACCCACAGCCTGAACTGAACATCTGAATGAAATTAGCCATTCTGTGGGGATGTAGACAATAAATGAAAAAAAAATCCTTTGGCTGTGTGAATTTTTAACTTTAGACTCCATGTTAATGAATGAAATTAAAACTCAAGTTATAATTCTGTGACGCTACAAAGCCTGAGAGCGAAATAAAGAAGTTTCAGTCTGACTCCATCCAGTCGTCCTGGAGTTGGGGAGCGTCCTGCTGACCTGCTGGCAGGCTTTTTACGCCGGCCAGTCTGATCAATGTCTTCTCACCATCGACTGGAGGCCATTCCCAGCTGTCACTTCCTGTCTGAGGTGATGAGCCAGAAAGGGCCTCTCTGACTGTCACCTCTGCTCCAGGTCTCCTCGCCCTCCTTCCTTGTGTCACCAGGCTTCGCGCTGATCCCGCTCCTTCAGCTCTGAGTTGGAATGAGCATGTGAATGAATTATTCCAGACTGGAATGATGTCAAACTTTCTCTCTTAAGAAATAATTCAGGATTGTAGGGAACAACCTAAAGCCGAGTAATTGACTTATTATATCTGGTTTGTTTGATATAAATGTATTTATTTGTTTGCTGGAATTATATCATGAAGAGGTTGCCAGGTTACAGTTGCCAGGTATTTTTTTTATCATTGCACCTGTGTCACAGACAGATTCTTCTTCTGACTTTAGCAGCTCATCCTACAGCCAGGCTGTTTAAGAATAGATACGCAGCAGGTCATTTAGTAATTTCTGTGATGCTCTTTGCTCCAGTGTGGTCTAACTCTAACCTTACTGGATTGTGTTACCAAAAATAGTGAAGTTGTGGGTGAGTTGGTGATATTTTTTATGTTCAACACAGTGACACCTGGTCATCTGATTCTTTCTTTCTTTAGAGATTTTGAATTGTGCAGCTTTAAAGTTAGATTTAAAGTTTTCATTGTGGTTGGAAAAAGAAACTTTAGCACTTCCTGTATTTTTATCACTAGTATAAAATATATGTAATGACTTGGGAGGTTGTTAGAACTGATGAAGATGTGGATATACACCCTTGGGTCCCTCTATACCATTACTTCCTAACATACTGTCACAGCGCGCACAAGCCCTGAAGATTCCTCCCACTTTAAACTTATTTGCATTCTCGAGACTCACTGCATGAAACTTTGCTCCTCACATTTGCACTTACAGTTTAACATGTAGGATTTCATCATCTCCATCAATTTCACCATCTAAATGTTGAGGAAGGGAAAAAAAACCCCACAGGTTAACACCCCGGGTGGGAAAATGCTCTGACTTCTGTCTAAAAGTAATACATGGTGACACTGCTGCTACTTTCCTACTTCCTTCCAGTGGGGGTGGAGGGGTGGTGGTGGGGGGGTTGTCCAGTCATTGTACGGGGGCTGGATATGAGGACAGAAGCCTCACCTTTTCTCCCAACAACAATTTATCCCGATAAATCCAGAGTGACTCCACCCCCCCAAACACACACACACACACACACACACACACACACACACACACACACTCTCTCTCTCTCTCTCTTTCCACTCCTCCACTGCCTTTGACATTCACTCTGCGCTCCAACTCCATCAGGTCCCAGCTCTAAGAAAATTTGCATCTCTTTGAATGTGACGCTTGAAAAAAAAAAGAGTAGGGAAGAAGCAAGAGGAGAAAAAAGGAAGATGGGGAGGGCGGCAGACGAGGAAGAGGGTGGGGGAGAAGGGAGGGGAGAAGAAAGGGGGGAATTTGGGTTGGGTATATATATATGTGTGTGTGTGTGTGTGTGTGTGTGTTGGGGGGTGGCTGGGGTGGGGGGTTGGGGCACTAGATTAAATTTTGCCGTCTAGAAAATGAGAAAAAGGGCCCCCTCTATCTCAGGGAGTCTACTGGGGAGATCTTTATTCTGATTCTTGTTAGAATTGTTTATCACTGTGACAGAGCAGGCCGGGGTGGAGATAAAGGCAGTGCTCCATCACAGCGTTGACAGTGGTAGGACACGCGCTGGAATGAAAGGAGCCAGGGAAATATTATTAATAGATGCTGACTTGATTTGCCTCGATTGCACGTCAAGAAGTGGGGGCCAGGGCTTGATTGCAGCCCTATGAAGTTCTGTCCAAAAGGAAAGCTATTTTTCATTAAGTGATAGAAGTCTCCCCTCTCTCTGTCTCCTCCTTTTTTTCTGCCGCTGCTCTCCCCTTATGCGTTGCTTTCCAAGGAGCTGATAACTTATGCAGTTTATTCTAAGCATGCTGATTTGTGTCAGTGCAGCAGAGAGGAAGAGGAGAGGATGGAAGGATGGAGGAGAAATGGGGTAAAAAAAAAAAGGACTTATCTCACCTTTCACAATACAGCCCGTCTTGTTGGTATAATACTAGTTTTTGGTGAAAAAGGTAAAACCCCCGCTTTTCACAATTGCTCTATCACCGCCATCTATACACCCATGCAGAGCTGCAGCACCCACAATCCACCGCCGAGGCGCCTGCAAAAACTCCCCTCCATTCCTCCTCTGTCTCTCCCGACAACAGATAAAAAAGAAGTATATAAAATGTGATTACACAGGCAACATGTTCATAGGCACTGATACGCCGGGGCGCACTTTATTTTTAGAGTGTTGCATTACTAATGGATATACAGGAAGATGAGGATTTACACCCACCCACGTACAATGCAGGCAGATATGAGCAAGCAGAGTCTATGCATCACATTTATGTGCAAAGCATAAAACAAGTACCCCCCCCTCTCTATCACTACAAAAAGAAGCAAAGAAAAAAAAAGAAATTGATTCACCGAGGGGGGAAATGTTGCTTTTTTCTGTCGTGTACAAACTTCTGAGGCAGAATTTAGGAGGTACATTGGCAGTCTGGTAATATTCTTTGCTTCAGACACACCATACGAGCGTGTGTGTGTGTGTGTGTGTGTGTTTCTCAAAAAGAACATTTCTAAGCTGAAGGACGATCACGACCAAGAGAGGAGACACCTTTAACCTGCCCCTGCTGGACTGCAGGGCCGGATGACGAGTGTGTTAGCTGTTTAGCTGTGTGAGTGTGTGTGTGTAGCAGAGACAGATGGAGGAGCCTGAAGCAGGGTGAGTGTCTGCGAGATGTTTTTTTTTTTTTTTTCAAGAGTTATCTGTGTAAGATTAAAAATAAAATCTCCACACCTCCATTCCTCCCTGTTTGCCCACATCTCCTTTATCTTTCTTTCTTTCTTTCTACCTCTCGCTTCTCTCGTGTGTAATTAAGTCCGCTGCAGTTAATTTATGCACCGATATCTTCAGTTGCTGGCATTCCTGTGAAAATCCTCAAAAACATTGTGAGGGTTTCTTTAATTGGATTCTATTGGCAGCACACTGTTTCACCGCTAACATTTACCGTATGAAATTTTTAGATTGGCAAATATTTCCTCAAGTGTATTATATCGGCTTCTTTCCCCCCTACATGTGACATTTGCTGATATTTTCAACAATGGACGCTTATCAGAGATGATCTTTTATTTTCTTTATCTGTACATTTAATTTTCTGCAGGTAGATATGAGGGAAGAAAAGTTTGTGTGGATGAAATTGATGAAGAAAAAAAAGCTAAATGTCAGAATGTTTGTATTGACTTTAAATGCAGCGGCTCCTTTATGATAATAAAGTCTTAATAATATGCATTGAATGGTGATTTTTTTTTTGCATTAGTATTATTTTAAGCCTTTTTGTTTCCATCTGTGTGTGCAGGAGAGTGGGATTTCATTTAGCCCATTTAAATCTGAACTAATTCGCTAAGAGCTCAGATGGGCTTGTTCTGTTAACTGGGGTCAACAGTTTCAAATGAGCTATTAATCGACTGCTGGAAGTGACAAATCTTGGAGTGCAATTCGAGAGCCTCTTAGGTGCGACTTTCTCTCCTGTGCACCCTAATAACTCTCCAGATATGTGAGAATACTATTAATTACGCCACTTAATGCCACCGAGCCACACCCCGCACTCCGAGGAGCTTGACTTATTTCCTCTTCCGATCCACTGAAGTAGGTGGCGACTTACATTCCCAGGAACAATGGGCGAATATTCATCAAATGTCTCATTTGATTTTTCCCGGTATCATTTTCTTTTTCCTCTCTCTGCCCCCCCTTCCTTTCTCAGATCCCGTGCTCTAAAATATGTCTTACTAAATTGCTGCAGACACATCTGCATATTTGGTTTTCTGTAAAATATTTGATTGCTCCTTCCATTTACTGTGACAGTGTGTGTTAAGGATGTGTGGCATATAGGATCGCTCTCTCCCTTAGCAGTGAAGAGGTTGAATAATTGAACTGCCTTTGCTGTGGGGAAAAAAAAGTCAAAAGACGAGAAAGACATATCAATTATCTGGGATTGTCGGCCAGAGAATGCAGTGCATGGTGAAAAAAAAAGAAGAATACGGAGAGTGTGACTCTTTATTAGCCTTACATCATCAGCTAAAACAAAGCAAGAACAAGATGTTTTTTGTGTTTTGTGCTGCAGCAACGTCTAACAGCTGTTTGTCTGCCACGCAGTCAGATGCTGCAGGTAGGCGTGCGTTCAGCCATTTTTCTGTCTTGCAAGTAGGAGTTTGTAGTTTGGGGTCAGCAAAAAAAAAAAAAAAAAGAAAGGAAAGAAAAACTCAAGAAAGCCTGCAGCCGCAAACTGCTTATTGCTGATTGTTTCTGTCTTGTTTTTTTTTTTTTTCTTTTTTCACACGTACCTGGAAACAGACACTGATGAGGGAACGTGCGTTGCTGCTTTCTTCCAGTGTGATCAGTTTATATTGCAGTGCTATTAAGAGAATTTGCCCCCGAGAAGCTTTGATTGTGAAAAGGCTAAATTGTGTGAGGGGTGTTTCCAGCATCTGGTTATTAGGTGGCTGTATTCATTATGTGTTATTGTTGCCTCCCCTCTGTGATCAAAAGTGGAATCTGGGTGTAATTCTATCTGCGAGTGCCGAGCATATCAGAGGAGGAAGCGGCAGCACGGTCTGAGCACAAAGGGGGGAAAAAAGTGATGTGTTTTTGTGCTTCAACTTTCCGGAGCTGAATGAAGTCAAAACTGCTGCTGTGACTTCCAGATGACTTCTCGAAACTCTGCATCAGTCAGTCCTGTCCTGCAGAATGAAAACACATTGATTTAGGTCAGAATCTAACTTTTAGATTTTTATTATTCTATGAGGCAGGAGCTTTTTAAACCATTGGATTTTTGGAGAAAATAGCATGTGAAATGAGCAAAACCTCCCAAACACCTGTAATCTAACCGTGGGCCAAAACAAGAGAGCCAGATGAAGGATGAAGGTAAAGCTGCTGAGAAAGCTGTGCTTTGTGCCAGAACTGGTCAGTTTGTGTAATTCTGCATCTGTGATTGAAACAGAAAATCTTAATGTTTTAGTTAACTGACATCTTCAGCTTGTTTTCTTGCATAAATGAGGCATTAGTTAAATGCAGTAATGATGGAGAGAAACAAACAAACAAAAGGCAGCTTGACTACTCCTGCTTAAAGTTAAACAGGTACAGACTGCCATCAGGTGAAAGATCAGCCTGATCTGGATTTGAACATTTCTGTTCTAAAATGGTGACATCTTAAGCTAGTTACTGACAGTTGAGACGGTTAAATTATGTAAAATCAGAGTGGATAAAAGCAGTTAAACTGTTGTGATATCTTAAAACTAGCTTAAGTCACAAATGTAAATGTTTCCATTGTAAATGGAATGTGTGATATTGATTTCATAATTATTACTTGACAGACTCAGAGCAAAATTACTGTGAACCTGTTGTCTTTATTTAAAACTTGGGAAAAATCAAGTAAATGAACCTTAAGTTAATGGTTATTTCAGAGTTAATTTAGTCATAAATGACTTTTATCTCACATCTCACATGAATGTTGCACTTTTGGGTTTGAGCAGAATGCACCTCTTGTAAGTCACTTTGGATAAATAAATGTAATTTAAACTTTGATGATGAAGCTACAACACACTTTGTTTGTAAACAATGTGTTTTCCTCTTGCATTTACTGAAGACTGACTGAAGGCAGTTTTTATATCATGTATTAATATGTATGTTCTGTGCCCACGATGGCACCAAACAGATGTTTTACAATACATCTGTTATTCAGTTTGCCTGGACAACCTAAAACTTCAAACCTTTTTTTTTCTCTATTCTCTATTTCACTCTTCCTGTAGTTACTCCTGTCTGCCGTGTGTGTGTTTGAATCAATGAATAAATATCACACACACATGCAGCACATGTGCCATAAAAGTGTGTTGCTGCACAGATAGTGTCACACACAGATAACAGTGACTGATGTCTGAGCTTTGCCTCTGCAGAACTGAGTCTGTCCCTGTTAAATAACATTTGACCTCTCTGGACTAAAGTTTCCCTTTCCATTACTGCCTATAATCACAAGAAAGTGAAATGAAAAAAAAAAACATGTTGCACCATTGATCTAAAGACAACCAAACAAATTTAATTTGTTTGCCACATTTGTGGGAAAGTAAATGATTTCTTCACTATCAAAATGTCTAAATTTGCATTTGTAATAAATAAGTAAACAGACTTTCACTTGTGAGCACACAGAGCCCAGCACACACACACACACACACCCACACACACTGCACGTATAGAAAACAAGGAGCAAAATTCAAACTGTTCCTCACAGTTTGTGTGTCCCACAAAGTGTCAGCGGCCCCCTTCCTGCTCAGCTGGGACGAATGACTGCAGCGCCGGGGTGGATATCGCTCTCTGACGGCAGCCTTTTTGTGCCATTCTGGTGAGAGAAACAGAAAGAGGCGACCTTGTGGGTTTGTCTGATTGTCGCCGCCCTGAGAAAACCCCAGACACGAAGGGAAAAAAAAAACAAAAGAGAAGAAGGCGAGGAGGTGGAGGTGGAGGAGGGCTTGTTTTTCTGGTTGTTATCTGCTCACTCTGCTGCAGCTGCCTCGTCGAGCCGCACAAACACCTGCCGGCCTTCTGCAACACCGAGAGAAAAGTCAATTCTGCCGCGCGATAACCTGGCCTCGTCTGTGCAGCGGGAAAAGACACCTTGTGGACGTGGTTAAGATGCTATGACACCTCTCCTTCCCCACTTCGCTCAACCACTCGCTCCGTTTCGGCTTGTTTACTCACTATTTATGATTTTATTTTTTCCCTCTCCGCACACATGCTTTTCTTTCCTTCGCTGCCTTTGATCTGGGCGTTCAGAAGTGTTTTTTGAAACGCTCCTCTTTTGTTCCCCCCCCGGGCCCGTCTTTTTTCCTCCGAGCCGCTGCTTCAGAGGAGTAGAAGCGTCCAATTCTTCTTGGAGGGTGCGGGCCGTCGAGGCCTTCAGCTGATCCTTGAACTCTGTCGTTGAAGCTGAAGGTCTGTGAGCCCTTCAGCTTGTACCATCAGCCTCCACTATGTGTCATCCCAAAGCCTCGCCTATTGTCACACAAAGTGAAAGCTCCACACAGAGAGAGGAAAAAAAATCTATAACATCTTCCTGTGACATGAACAGGCAACGTTTAGAGGAGCTGGTGAGCAGAGTTCGATGCATTCAAACGTATGTGGACTTCTGCTTTCTGTTGTGTGTCAGTTAAGAAAACCTGAAAAACATCCAGAGTTATTACAGAGTTATTAATCTTTATTCTGTTAGCTCTTAGCTTTGTAGTTTTTTTTTTTTTATCGCTCAGTTCCAATATGACGACAACTTAGACAAAATTATTAAGGTAAAATTACTTCCTTAAAGCTTTTACTGTTAACATTCTTCAATCCATGCATCATCTTTTACTTCTGTGTTTTTGAATGAATTAAATAAATGTGTAACATGTAAATCTGTATGTTTTGTTTTCTGTGGACAGAGCCTGCTCGTTTTCTCACTCTGCCTCCAGTCTTTATGCTAAGCTAAGCTAACAAGCTACATCCAGCATGACAGTGGTCATCACCACCTGCCAACCGTACAAACACTGCACATATCGGACAGGCGGGGGGAGAAAAGGGGGCCTGTGGGGGCCCAGCAGCTCACAGCAGGGTGATCCAGCCGTGATCTCAGCAAAGATTTCTACACACTGTTATCAGAAAATACGTTGTAATTTGTCACACTGTGGCTGAGGTGCTCCTTCAAAGCTCATTTCAGGAAAGTACCAGAAATTTTACAGACACTAAATACTTAGGAGGAAGTTCTTTGAATCATTTCCATGTTTAGTTCTTCATTCAAAAAAATCAAAATCTCTGTATAAAGAGCAGATGCACAGGAAATAAAACAACACACTTATACAGCAACACAAAGACAAGAAAGCAAAGCTGCAGCTCGTACTTCACCTACTCGTTTTAATCTGCCATGATTTGCGTCTATTGTTAGTTGTGGTACGAGAGAATATTTGTGGCTCATCAGTCCTCTTGCAATTACATTTACACTGTTAGTGGGATCCATTCGCCACACGAGGACATAACAAATCGCACAGAATTTGAGAGTGAGTTACTAGAACAGGAGGACCAAAATGAATCTATTGTCCAAACAGGTAAACATGCATTTTTTATGCCATTTAAACAGTTTATCTAATCCCCAAATCTGACCCTCCAGTGAGATTATAAAACCTACAACAGGGTCAGATAAAGAACCCCCCAAAAAATCTGCATCCCTGTGGCCACCAATCACTGTCACCTCTTGCGCCCCCTGGATTTACTCAGCATAATCCCAGCTGCCAGCTCCTGAGACCATTGTCCTCTTAAATGGATAAAGTGGGGTGGATTGGATTTTTAATGGCATTAGCAGCCCAAGAAGCAGTGTCCAGTAAGAGGATTGTTGACTTACAGGCACTTCTGAGAGGCTAAAGATGAAACTGTGGGATTGTAACACCTCAGGTGATTGCATGTCTGGCTTCTACCTAACGTCCTGCATCAAAACATGTCTGAGAAGTGTGAATGACCCGGTTCGATACAGAGGCAGCGCAGCAGCTAGTCCGGCCTCTCCGCTGTCACCTTTCCTCCTCTCCTGGAGCTGTCAATCAATGCCACGGCCGGTTAGAGCAGCCTGAACCGGCCTCTGACTGGTTTAAAGGTTCTGCTGATTGATGCCACAGTTTAGCTGGATTATAGGATAAAAAAAAGGAATCTAATCCACCGCTCTCTCTCCTCCAGTCAAAATAATACATGTGGAAATGACTCGGAGCAGCAGTGACATTGTAATGGGAGAGATTGAGCTGTGAGGAGAGGAAAGGTGAGGTACCGCATGTGTCCACCAGGGGAGCCCTTCTCTATAAAACTGCTCCCCACAGTGAGCAGCACACAGTGGATGATCACTGCAGGACTCAGCTCGCAGCCTCCTCAGCTCCGAGATGACATATGATGACATATTCTCAAAACTGTGACATGAAATAAATGATGTTCATCAGAATTACACTGATGCACCACAAATTCATTTATTCATTCAAATTATTTGCAAATTATTCAGCTTTATTTGAAAAACTCTGCTTTGTTAAATAATTTATGATTAATTACAATTATCGTCTTTAACTTTCAAGTTTTCTAATTTGCAGTATTATGTTAAAGTGACAAGAGATGCCTCCCTCGCTTTACCAGGTACTGTGGAACAACACAAGTGTTGAATTTAATTTGATTTGATTTGATCTATCAACTTTAGAAAATGAAATATCACAGAATTTAACATCTAGAGGAAAAACACTTAAATTCTTCATTGTCAAGACAGCATTTAGGAGCAAAACACATGTTAAAAAAAAGGCATATATGTTTAATATACAATTTAAAAAAACAAACAAAAAAAAAAACAACTGGACTGTCTCAAATTTGATCCATCGTTAAATTTGATGAATTCTCACCAAAATGCATTTTGGATTTTTTATTCTTGCTGCAGGCACACGTGTTGTTCCGAGTCAAATCTGACCTGTTTCTACTGAAATGTAATGCTCATCACAGCGGCCGGCTTTAAGGAACAGGCTGCTTATGAGGGATCTTGGAACAATGAAACTACACACTGGCATATGTGTGGATTTTTTTCACATCTTCACTCATGCCCGTCTCATGGAGTAATCTCAAAACACTCCACAGTAAAACATATGCATCACAATATAAGTACGAGATTATCTGATCAACAGAAAATTAATCAACAACTATTTCTATTATTGATGAAGTATTTTTTTTCAGCAGAAATAACAAACATTCAGAAGTTTGAGCTGCTTAATGGTGAACACTTGCTCCTTAATTATCTGGATATTGAATACATTTGGGTTTAAGACAATTGGTCAGACTACACATGAAAATACTATAATACATACTTCCTACTGTGAGCAAGACAGCTCAATCCAATCTTACAGTGCAGCGCGTGAGCTCTCTCAGCCACCGTACTTTTCACTTTTTTCTTTCCTTTTAACAATTGCTTTGTTCATCCAGAAAATAATATCACATGCACTGAAAGAAAATGTTTGTTTTATCCTTAATTATCCTTCATCCTGGTGAATGTTCAAAGGTGAACATTACATTTATAGCAGGAGTGTTATATTGACTGGGTTAGTTTTAGCTGGGTGTTCCTGTTAAACAGGCAGCAGGGTGTAGATGTAGGCATGCACAGGTGCAGCATATGTTGTTTAGAATGTGGTGGTGAGGGTGGTGTAAATGTGTGGTTATAAAATGTTTTAAAAATCAAGACAGTTCTTTAAATTCAATAAAATGAATTAAAATGTGTTTAGCGTGTGTGTGTTACATAATAATAATATTACTATTGTGGTGCCATTTTATTCTTATTACAAATGTTTTATTTTTTTTTAATTAACAAGAGGTGTAAAACTAATACACTCACACTGCTCCATAAAACATGACCTAATTGCACCTATTTATGATGGTTGATAACGCAAAAGAGATTTGTGGCTTAATATTTAGTTTACAGATTATTATGAGGGAATGCTTGTCTATACAGTAAGAGGACAGAGCAAGCACAGAAATCTGTAACATCAAACGAGCCTCCTACAGGCTTACTGTCGCTTTTGTTGGTGCGTTAAAATGAGTAATCTGCAGCTCCACTGTACATTCGAATAGAGAATCTGCACCGTCTATTTTTGATGTGCTGATGGAGCCGTCGATCGGCTTTAAACGATTGCTGGCTGACGTGATTGACACCGGGACACTGCTGGCTGATCAGCAAAGCCACAGAGGTTAGTGACTGGATGTAAAACTCAATACACTATTGATTAACAATTACTGGGCGGTGCATATATAACCAGAATTACATTTAAATCACGGAGCAGAGGGTAATTTTTTTCCTTGCCACTTGCATTCTAATTTGCACTCATTAGATGAGTTTTCTTTCTGTAAGGCACACACACACACACACTCTCTCCTTTGTGTGCCGCCAGTTACTACTGTAGGTGTGCAAGTGGTAATTATAAAAAAAAATAAATAAAATGCAAATACAAACAAGGATCCATCCAGTGGAGCATTAAATGATAAAGTTAAAGTAAAATTCTGCTTGACAGGCAGAGGGGGAAGAAGAAAAAGATTTTTTTTGTTGCATTCTCTGACTCTCGCTGACAAAAGAGGGCAGTATGATGACATTGACAAAGTAAGCAAACTTTTACTTTGACACACACCCCACTCTGTGTGTGTGTGTGTGTGTGTGAGCGGGAGTGAGTGAGTGTGCGAGAGAGAAAGGAGAGATTTAAAGACATTAAAGACTTTCTTAATGTGTATGTGTGTGGTATTCGGGGAGGCGAGCGTGCAGCGCGCTCAATGTATGCAATTACTCATTCATGTGGATGTGTGTGAATGAGTGCACATGCCCAAATATACACACCCCCTTTTCTCTAACCCCCCCCCCACACACAGCAGTTGTGGAATGCATTAGGCCCTCTTTATAGCATTATGAAAACACTGTATAGTGTGTGTGTGTGCGCGCATGTGTGTGTAAGCACAGCAGGGGTTAGATTTTTTTATACCTCCACCTTACTGTATGAGACCAATAAAAAAAAAGTCTAGTAACTGATTTGTGCCCCTAATTCTCCAACCTGCCTCCAACCAAAAGAAATGTTTAGTGCACATTAATGTATAAAAAAAATCTTTTCATTCAATCTAACAGGAAACAAGGTGTGAAAATGCATTCTTCGCTTTGTAATCACATCATAAGTGCTGGAAAGCCTTTGACCAGCGTAACCCCGGTTAGCATTCAACAAACACTTGTCTGGGGGATGAAAGACTCATTGAAAGCCAGCCTGCTAATGATAGTATACTCAAACAATCAGGGCAGAGCACACATTGGCCCCCATCTCGCATAACGACAAACGCCAGTCCTAAATATGATGGCATCGCTGCTGCGTGTTGGAACGGGCTCCTGGTGTGCGGCGCCAACTCTGCCCGCCGCTGCCAAGCATTCTTCAGATTTCATTAGGTAATAGCTCATTCATTACCGAGGCTGGGACCGGGGCTGCAGCCGCCATTAAACCCTGATCACACAGGATGCAAACACACACACACACACACACACACACACACGCTGCAAGCACATATGCACAGAGGCATTATCGTCACAAAGATGTGGCTTGTACTGGAGGCGTGCTTTCCCCATGTATACACACACATACACACCCACGGCTTAAACTTATAATTTGGCTAAAACCTCCCTCAGGCCTCGGGGACCCTCCCTGGGTCTCTTCACCCTCCAGTGAGCACTCAGGCTGGGGGCCGACTCTCCCACCCCCCTTTTCTACTGGCCATGTGTGGAGGCCCAAACAGCTGGGCCCTGGATTCCCCTGCTTTTCTATGAGTATGTCCCTCTCCTCATGGGTGTGTGTGTGTGTGTGTGTGTGTGTGTGTTTGAGTGTATGTGCACAGCCTTGAGTGTGTGTATGTGTGTGTGTGTATGTGTGCCTGCATGCATGGCTGAAGATATTCCTGCATTTGCAAGAATGGGCCAAAATGACGCATTGTACACCCGCAATCCACAAATGTTTATTGTTGCTGCTTGGCTCTGACTGGCTGTTAAAGGTCGGGACTGAAACATGAAATTTTTCAACATTTGAATGTGATCATTTTTAAGGTAAAACAAATACCAAGATTTCATATTTCACCTTAAACTGCAGTCTTCTAAAACAGCATAAGGTGGGGTCTCCATGCAGGCTACTAAGTATGCAAGTGAGGTCAAAGGTGATTTCTAAGACAGGATGACTAATTGATATTTGAGCATGAACATTCAGTCTTGACCTTGGAAACGATACGTTTAACTCAGCCGAGCAGGCTCCATCTGCTGAAGAATGACATGAAATGCATTTGAGAGCTTGTACAGAATCTAGTAAATGCACCTTGAGTTAGGGAAAAATAATTGATATTTTTCTGATACTTTTAAATCGCCTGAAAAAAATCCCTTGAGTTCGCCTCTGT
This sequence comes from Amniataba percoides, assembly GCA_037176925.1. NCBI lineage: Eukaryota > Metazoa > Chordata > Actinopteri > Centrarchiformes > Terapontidae > Amniataba > Amniataba percoides. The sequence goes on along the minus strand of JBAJHX010011264.1, from coordinate 21,671 downwards.
AACATTACATAATGATGACTAAATCAGAAACAGTCTCAATCAGCTTCTTATTGGAAGTGAGGTAATCTCACGTGAATACTTAATTGATTTTCTGTATTTTCAGGGCCTTTAAAATAACAATGAAGTTTTGAAATACATGATCGTTTTTATAATCCAAGCTGAGTATTCATTCTTCACTGTTAAGCCATCTGACAAAATTATTTCTTCACTCAACGTCCACTTCATCAGTGAAAGATCTTTTTTCAAACACAGCCCAGTATCTCAACAGGCTTTGCAGGACGACAACTTCAGCTGTTCCTCGCTCAGCTGGAGCTCTCAAAGAAGACCAGAGAAAAACTCATACAGAGCATAAAAAAAGATGATGGTCAGAAAAGTTTGAGAAATCCTGATTTAGACCATCATGGGACAATAAAATTCTCCAGTGGAAGGCAGCACTCATTGCTTGTTTCCACACCTGATACTCCTGAAGCTACATATATCATCATATCATTACACAGAACTTACACTTATACCATTACAATCCAGGAGAAACACAGCCTTCAATCTAACGACTAATCACTATTTCTATGTGAACAATGGGTCAAATGAGTCAGTTTAATATGAACGGGATCACTTGCAATGACACTTGCAGCTCCTCTCAGCTCTACAGAGCAGGTTTATGTGTGTGAGGCAACAGAGCTGAGGACCCTAATGCACACACTGAGGCAGAACATGTTCAAGAAAAAGGACTGGACAAGTTAACTGTGAGGCCTGTGAAGGCAGTCCAAACACACAGACAAGGCCAGAGGGGCAAGGCGGGCCGCAGGTCCAAACACAGGTCAGAGGTCAAAGGGAAGGGCTGGTGAGCTCTATAGAAAGAGTGATGATACAGTGAGAGGTAGGTGTGTCAGCAGGCGGGGATGAACTGAGGATGTGAACAGGTGAGCAGGTGGTAGTGGGAGTCAGGTGACCAGGACACCTTGGAAATTCAGATGCCATGTGGTGGACAGGTGCAGGTGCAGCAGGTCTGGAAAGTTCCTTAGAAATGGGATGGGCCACGAGGTGAAGCGAGAAGTGTCTGGAGACAAGGGCAGAGGAGCAGACAGCTGAGGCAGCCATCATGATTCATCTTCAACGTGCTCATCACTGTTGTTTCTGGAGACACCACAGTGAAGCATCGAGGCCCAGATATGTTTCTCAGGAGCTGGTGGAGACCAACAACAGAGCAAAAATGTGACATGAATGCAGATGCTCCTCAGTGTTTCCTAACATGCTGTCCATATCAACAGCCATATTGTGTCAAACGTGTGATATTTAGCTTGTTGTAGTGCTCTGCTCACAGGCTTTATAACAGCAGCACATGACATGAAGGCTGAAATGTCATTATGTAGTCAGCTGGTCCACAGTGAGATTTTCTGGCCTTATTCTGCAGACTCTAGAGGGACTGATATCTGCTAACCTCTCTATAACCTGAGACCTATTACCCAGGGAACCACTGCCACATACCTGTGTGTTTTACTCAATGTTTGACCGAGATTACAGTCGGAATTTAAATACAGCTCTCAATGGTTAATTTCCCATTAAATTCGGGGGGCGTAGATTTGTGTGTGCTGGGGGGGCAGCGGGGGGGTGGAGGGAGCGCTGTTTGAATAGGGCCAAGTGTGACCATGGAATCGCCATGGCGTCTTAAATGGATTCGGTACAGGAGCCCCCCGGGTTTCCCCCAGAGAGAGCCCTGAGTAATACATCATATTGCTCTTAAAATAGCTATTAACCACAGTGTGGAGAGACAGAGAGGGAGGGAGGGGAAGGAGGGAGGGGAAATTAAGCAATGTTCACAGAGTCATTCTCATACAATAACTCACCATTAACCTAAGCACTAAAAGGCTTGCTGTCTCTCTCTGTTATGTGTGCCTTTAATTGATTCTCCTGGTCCCTCTGCGGGCCGGTGAAGGAAGAGAGAAAAGAATGAGGAAACTTGCAGATGAGGCGTGATTGTTCCTCTTCTCCCTCCCTGTCAAAGTGTTTCTACTGGTTACAGTGCCTGTATATTAGCCGAGTGGATAGCAGATATGTAGCCTAATCCCTCTCAAGTTGAGAGCATCGGAAACCTATTCACAAACTTTATGTCCTGTGTATCTCCAATTAAAAAGGCCCTGCCAGATAAGTATGGTAATGAGAGAATCCTCGGAAAATTAGATACGCGGCACTAATCTGTGGCTGTAAAAGAGATTGAGGGAAAAGAATTAAGATTAGGATTTAATCCACCAGTATCCATTACTACTGCTCAAACTGTCCCATGCACCCGCTAAGGTTAATATACCAAACAAAAACAAACAACTCCATGATGAGATTTGCCGAAGACGTGTGATTGAAATCCCATCCTTCAAATTAACATACATATATGCAAATGAGCCTCCTAATTAATTGCAAAATGTATTTTTGATTAAATACTCCAAACGTCATGATTCTAATCTTGACCGGGAAAGGGAAAAAAAAAGTTTTTAATTAATTTTGCCAGTTAAACCTCATCAACACTTTGAATGGAGTGTAATTAGGACGCCGCCCTCTCTTCTTATTTCTCAATGGGGAAATCAAAAATCAGCCATTGTTATCACATTTGTAATGCAACCAGTGTGTGAGATGAGGCCGCGATAAATGAGCAGGGTCCTGATTTTCATACTCAAAGTAAAATAATGCTGGTAATTGGCAGATATTCTAATATTGATTAAATTAGACGGAAAACACTCCTTTCATTAAGACACCATGATATAGCCTAATTCTGATCATCTTCTCTCTGTCTTTGGGATTACCAATTAAATAGGCTTTGTGGAAGTTTTTCAAACTGACGGGCGAGAGAAGGCTAAATGAAATTACGCCTATAGTTTGTGAGAGTGGAAGTGCGCCCGCCGTCTCCCTCCACTCTGTTTACGAAGGACTGTGTTTGTGTGGGAAGTCATGGTTAATGATGTATTCATCCTTTCTCGCTGTGGAACTCCAAGCCCAACTCAACGTGTATTGTGCTCAATTATGTGAAGAGGGAGAGCTGATAATGAAAACTAACATGAAGCCCCCGAGTGGATCAAGATGTGTGTGTGGGAGATAGAGAGGAGGAGAGAGGGTGTGTGTGTGTGTGTGCTAGCTGGCATAACTGTATCCCTTCTCTTTCATCATGCCCAGGCAGAAGCCACAGCTCCTCGCAGTTTCTCAAATGAACCTTTCAAAGCCTCCAAAACTTTCAGCCTCCCTCCCCATCCAGCTCCACCAAAGCAGCCGTCCACTTAAGAGTATAAGGAGGCTTACAGGGGGATAAGACCCTGCGAGGTGCTGAGGTGAGATAACCAATTACCCATGATCACTTTTGACTCTTCTAATCTACCCGCTGTATCGGCGGGATTTAGCCGCAGCAGCACCTGTGAGACCCGGCCATCTCCAATCTACCGACGTCCGCCTTTGTTATTCTAATGTCAGCCACTTGACTCACGCACTTCAGTCAAAGGGGATAAGCACCTGCTGGGTGTGGGGGGGTGCTGGGGGGGGGGCGACCCTGTGACCCTCCAAACAGACAGCACTGATTGATAAGCGGGATTTGGTCAGATACTCTCCGAGTTTCATCAGGTCGTTCCCTCGGAGGAGCCGATGACAAAGCGCCGCTGTCTTTCTCATGGAAACGGAGCGACACACATGGAGGTTATAAAAGCCACATGTGGCTGCGGTGTCACTGCAGCAGAACTTGTTTTTCAAAATGCATGACGGAGTGCGCTGGTTCACAGTTCGGATCAGTTGCGAGTACAACACGTTTCTCAACTTCGGCATCCAAAGTTACGAGGACGGAACTTTATGGGCTGCCGCTCTCAAACCAATGTTTGAAATGCAATCAAGACAGAGCGCCTTGATGCTTTTCTTTGTCATCATCTGCCTGGTGGATGACAGGCAGAGACTTAAAAATTATTTGTACCAAACAAACATGCTGATCCAATCGGGTTGGGCTTCGAGGCGGAGCCCTCCAAGCCACAATCTACACTGATTCATCATTTCTCAGTTCATCTCCACTTTATTTATCGACCTTAACTTTTCACTTCTGCTTTCAGTCATGATGCCTGAGGTCAATCAGGTCAGCAGATGCGCTTGATTTGTAAATGTGAGCGGGTCTTGGGCAATTTGGGCAAAGCTGTGTGACAAGAATTTATGACTTTTTTGACACAGCATTTTCTCTTCTTGCTTTTTACAGAAGGGTGTGTAAAATGTTTTTTGTGTAAGGGCTTAAAGGCCTTTCTGATAGCATTTCATGGTTCATTTTATCAGCAATGAATTTATTCAGAAATGATATAATACATTCACATTCAGTAATCACATTTGTCAACATCTGTTTTCTGCAACATTAAGTTATCGCTGCACTGGTGTCCAACATTTTCATTCAAAAATATTTTGTATTAACAAATGTAAAATCAACCTGTGCAGTAGATATGACTTAGTTTTTAAATGTCATTCTTATATAACTGTAAAGATTATATATACATTTTATCTATGGGCCTGATTTAGATGATCGAACATTTATTTGATGTACACGTTAGCTAATAAATAAAGGAAATTGTTGTACAGAATTGACAAATATGTTTGATACAGTATGTCAGGAAAAGTGATGTCATTGTGTGATTTATCCAACGAAGCTTATTCTTAAACTGTAAAAAAATTCAACTAATTGAATCGATATATCAGTCACAAGCCTCACAGTTTTTACGAATACTCCTCAAAAATGTACATTACTTTTTAAAAATAATTAGAAGTTGGAACTCATGGCTTAACCAATGATAATAGTAATGAATACTAAATAACATATTTATAGAAACTTTTGAGTTGCCAAGGTGTGAAAACTCTTCATTGATTGAATGGATTACCTCATTTATAAATGGATCGATTAAGATCCACTTATTAACTTATTACTGAGCTGTCAGTTCTTAATATAGTTTAGATTAATATTATGGTAGCATAGTAGAGAAAAACCAGAAAGTACTGTAGTTGTAGTCTTGCTTCAAAGAGTGTATAAAGAGTCTGAAGTGAGCACCCGTGCACTGGTGCACATACGTACAAGCTGCATGGCCATGTGTTCTGAGACCTTCACACTTTGGTAACAGAGGCACATTAAGAGAATCAAAGGGCCACTAAAGTACAGTTTCTTCTGTGGGACCAGTTTGTCTTGCCAGTCTGGCTCCTCCCCAACCTTTAAGAAATGTCAAGTGGCTCGTGCAATTGAGGGATACTTTCATATCTTAACATCTCTCTTGCACTTTAGGGCATTCAGGAGCTTCATGAGAATACCAGAGGTTTCTGGGAGGGCAGCAGGTACGACAGAGAGCTTCATCTACTGATGGAAGTGAACATTTCCAAGACCTGGCTCTGGATTTATGGAGAGAACTGTCAGACATATTGCTACAAAGGCCGTCTGTTGGCCAGACTACATGGCTGATTTAGTATCACCAACCACAGACCTGATTCTACAGCTGCTGGTCATGGCAAGAACAGTATAGAGAAAGTTTTCAGCCACATATACCCTGTGGCTGCTAGTTTTCAGAAAATCCACAGAAATTAGGACATTTTTTAGGGCTTCACAAGGAACTTTTTTTTTTATATAGGGCAAAAAATATGAAGAAGAAGTCACCAAGTGGGGCTGCAGCAGAAAGGAGCATCACATCTTTACTAATTGATTCCCTGGATTCATCCTTTACCCCTTTGCCCAAATGAAGCTCTAGCATTGAGTTTGGGCACTCATCAGAAGTCAGAAGAATTATGAGATTGAAATTTAAACTAAAATGGCACTGAATGATGAGCTTCCAAAGTATGCTGGGCTCATCAGTATTAAGTCTTTGGCCTGTCATGTGCTTTCCATTTCTCTTGGTGTAAACTGGATTTGGCAAACAAAAGTGGCTGTCTGCAGGTTTAATGGATACTTAAAATCCTTGCTGACATTGTTGCTGCCATTCAAAGCTGCCAACGTGACGCTGCCTTCAGCAGCTTCAAATGAGAAGCACTCTTGAATGCAAATCATTCCTTAAAGGTAGCAGTTTCTGACCATTGTGTCTAAGAAACCCTTTAAAGGCACTTCCTGCTTTTTGAAAAACCAACAGAGACTTTAATTGTTTGAAAGTTGCCAGTTTACATCTTTACATCATCTGCAGTCATGTCTTCTTTTTTTCCTTTTTATCTGCATAAGTTGCTAGAGTGCAGTGACTCCATTCATTTAAAGGAAACATCCATTTGATTAAAAGCTGATTTTAATTTTAAGACTATGTCCACCAAAGTAACCTATTGCTGAGACTGAAGAACGAGAGAGGTCATTTGTCAGTGTCGTCCAAAACAGCACACATGACTGTTGCAAAAAGGTTTCACTGAAGTGTTTTCTTACTACCCAAGCTTATTACTTAAGTTTAGCTGCTCAGTGCCCTGCGATTGACTGGCGTCCAGTCTGGGGTGTACCCCGCCTCTCACCCTAAGATAGCTGGGATAGGCTCCCTGTGTGTGCTCAGGATAAAGGGGTTAGAAAATGGATGGATGGATGGATAGCTGCTAAGTATTTAGAATATTATGAGTTTTGTTTCTCTCCTGGAGGTGTTAATGGGTGTTTAGATGTTTTTAAATCTTGTTCTGCAGCCCTCAAGTGGAAAAAACAATGCTGCTTTTAGTTGTGGTTAAATGTAGACATATTTTCTGGAATATTCAAGATGGAAACTTTCCATGTAAATTTACGGTAACTAACAAGAATAAAACAGAAATACAGAGGGAATTTGCTCAGGCTGTATTGTCATAGCATGTCATATGCAGATATATTGTATACCCTTCTAATAGAAATACAATCACTAGCAATTTAAGTGGAACTTGAATTAACTGTGTGTACTCTTTCAGCATAAAGCAATGGTAAAAAATGGTGACCTTTGTTCATGAACAGGGCCTTCTTTGAACACAAATGAATTAATTACCCAAGTAAATTCATTAATTTTCCAAATACATACAGTAAGATATGTGCCATTTGGTGAGTTGGTGAGCTGGCTAGTCAGCAAGTTAACTAGACTTATCAGGGAAAGGTACTTTGGAAATTTGCACCAACAATGTGGGTTGTGTGCAATCAATCTTACAGTAAGACTTAAAGTGAGAAGCTAATTTGTAAAAGAAATGTTTTGCAATAAAGAATGAATATAAACAATGAAATGAGCTACTTATATCATAAAGAATATAAATGATATGCCCCACAGTAATGTAATCAAACCTAGCTGCACCTTTGGCTCAGACAGTGCAGCAGTGTTGGCAGTAGTGTGTGCACATGTGATGGGAGAATGAACTGTGCATGCAGAGGGTTGTGATTTTACTGAATTCCTTTTTAATGGGATGCTGGCAAATGATGTGCAGCTATATGTGATGGAGGAGTGTGCTGCTGAAGACGATGCATGGTTACAATTCAGTTAACTGGGGATCCCAAAGCACGCCATAATACCATAATACCTTGTGCTGTTCTTTCTATATGCATTTTCCCTCCAAAGAAATGCATCACTGAAATGAATGATTTTGATATCGTAAATTGTGCAAAATTCCCAATATAGCCAAGCTGAAATTTATCTTAGAAAATTTCCCTTTGCAAAGTTACCTCAGGTTAAAGAGGGTGGTTAAGACGCCATCATATAAATCAGTGCACTCCAAATGTTGGTAATATTTCATTGCACAAGTAGGTCAAGGTTGAGGGAGGATGATGTGTAAATTGTGAGGAATGTTTACAGCAGAGTGTTTGGTAATCTTAATCTCTGCATTCCCACATGCTCAATAAAATCTTACTATCGACAGGAAGGGTGGGGAAAACTACAAAAATAAGACCCACATTGTATTCTTGAACTTTCACATAAAACCCTGAAAGCAATGTTGTCTTTGTGTACCAGCCTTGGCTCTCATTCTGTCCAGTGGCCTGGAGTGACAACAAAATCACATATCACCTCTTTAAAGCAGTATGTGCATTCAGAGGTCCCGCAGAGAAGTTCTCTGCCCATTTTCCCACCACATACCCTTCCACCAGGGAAAATCTGACCCATCTAAAGTTTTCCAAGCCAGACAGGATAATCTGACATGCTCTAAGATGACACTGCTACTCTCCACTCCACCTCGCTCTCCCTCTCTTTCCCCTCCCATCTCAAGTCGGGGTGCCGAGCTAGCACAAATGAGAGACACTTTGAAAAATAAGCTGCTCATTTGGGACTGAGTGGATTCAGATGGTTGGCCAGTGCTCAAAGGCACAGCGAAAAAGGGGGCGGTTGGGTCAGCTTATTATTTCAGTGGATACAAGGCGCTGATGTTCTCCATCATATGGCATTTTCTCAATCAAAAGGCCTTGGCCACCAGAATGTGGGCCAGTATCCATGGTCTCACTTCTTCATCTCTTCAGCCAAAATCTTCATTCACTGCTAGAGAAGGTTAGACCCACCTCAGCTTTGATAACACAATGGTCAGAGTGAAGTTTTCAAAGTCTTAAACAAGAAGTGTAGGAGAATAAATTCTAACAAAGTTACATCAGGCAATTTTTTATGTATTGGCTACCCCACACAGCAGAGAATGGGAACTGCTCAGACTTCTAAGACCTCAATGCTTCAAAACCAAACAGTGCAACTTTTGTCAATATAACGCTTTTTTTTTCTTTTAGAAATGAGAGCTTATATTAACATCTGTGCTGAAATTCAGTACATTCAAATGTTTGTTGCTTCAGCCTTGGAGAGCTAAGACCATTACCTTATGGTGGTGGCTGAGTACCTGACAGTTACTTAGTTACTGGGTCTGTTAACTGATTTTTTAAAGGTATGTTTATGAGATATTTAAAAGAGGTATCCATGCTGACCAATCAACATATTGGAAACTGAGCACCAAATCTCAATGGTCAAAAAGTTCCAGTTGTTTTTTCCTGTGGCCTTGGAGCTATTCTTATCTCCAAATACTATTTAATATGCTGAAACAAAACAAGATAATAATAAAACTTTTACCTGTAAACAGACATAAAAAATGTTTTTATGACCTTTGGGGTTGTTCACATATATCCTCCCAATCAGATGTCACAATCAGCTAATATGTCCCATCATTTGACTTGTTGGATTTCAGTAGGTAGGAGGTATTTAGGTATTAGCGACAGAAACGTTTGTCTCCATTTCCAATAGTGCATGGTTTTGGTTTGATTTGTTTACTTCTCTGTTGTGTTGTGTGTATTGGTGTGTTTCTCCTGAGATTCGTACTTGCTAAGATTGCAATTTGATTCAGATTCTTTTCAAAATTATTTCCTATCATCATTTTCACTTTTACTCAGATACACGTTACATTCCAGAAACTAACCTTACGTTGTTTTATTGTGAGTTTTTACACTTTTTTAAAACTTTTTTTCCATTCATTCATGCTTTTATGTTCTATATTCCAAAATAAATTTAAAAAAAAACAATGCACAGAGGGCAGGAGGAAGAGGAGCAATAAGGGCCCAGCAGCAAACCTGTAGTGCTCCTGTAGCAAGCCGGTTAAACAGGCCATGGATGGGTGTGGTCCTTTTCCAATTGACACATTCATAATAAGAGAAGGTATTGAAGCATCTGAAATGGTGAGAGAGTTTTTATATTACTCGCTGGTCAAACTTTCTTTGTTTGCACATTCAATAAAGTGTTTCTCTCTAAACAAAAGTGTACAAGAGGCTGCAGACTGACCTATATACCTTTTGGCTCCACAGCTCAGTCAGAAACCTCAAATCTAGAGTTTTCAGTCCGAGTTCTGCGTGCAACACAGGAAGGGGTTAACACAAGTTTTTGTGGTGGCAGGGCTTGGCAGGGAGCGTCACAAGCAAACCAGACCACATCAGTGCAAACACTGTACAGCTACGCCGACATCACGGAGAGACAGACTCACATTTATAAAACAGAAATAGCAAGCGCAGTGTTACCTCGACCCCTCAGGCTACAGGTTCAACTGTCTGTGTGCTGAATGTGCACTCCCTGTCATGTCATGGGGATAGGTCTGTATCTAACAGATAGCAAGAGAAAAGGAAACAAGCAGGATCATATCACACACAGGGGCTTCTAACGTCCAGCGTGCGAGCATCCTTTTGAAATATTCATGGCTGCTCATTGAGTGAAATACCTGTGCAGGATTGAATGCTAACTCTACTTACAGTGTGTGGTGCAGGTGCATCCACACAAATGCTTCTGTTTGCTCACTTATTCTTACACTTCACATGCATGTAGAGTACGGTGTGTGTCGCTCATTTTTTTCAGGCGATTTCCTGTGCTTGGAGATCACATACAGTGTCTCTTATATCTCAGCCTCTGAGATGTTGTTGCATGATCCGTCAGAGGACAAGGGTTTATACAAAGAAGCATTTCAAAACAACGTCATTAGAATCCAGAGGAAGGGAAAAAATACACTTCTGTAATCGAAGCTTCAGTAATCCAACACAGCAGATGTTTTTTAGGTATTCAAACTAGTAACTAGAGGCATTGATGGACTTCACTTTCATGACAGGAAAGAGTCATTTTGTGCAAACACTGCAACAAAGTTCTGTATTGAGAGTGTGAAACACTCACTGAGGCAAGTTGTGGCAGCACAATGAGTTATGTTGTAAAGCACCCCTCTAGAGAATCATCAAATGAAGCCACTTTTCTCTGTCATTTTTCAAAAATCAGACATTTTACTTAAATGTGAAGTGTTTTTAACAAAGAAGGGAAAACAATGATGTGGTGGAAAAAGGTGGATAAAGTACCCTGCTCTGATATTCCTTATCTTATTGTTTCATTTGCAAGAATTTCAGTTGCAAATGAAGTTTTTTAAATGAACTGGCTCAATAATGTCATAATATATTTTTTTGTGAAATATCCTAAATTTAGAGCCTTTCTCAACCCTGTCCTGGTATATCTGCTAAGCAATTCTACACTTTTGGTGGTGTAGTGGTTAGCACTATCGCCTCACAGCACACAGGGCTCTGGGTTCCATCCCTGTGTGGAGTTTGCATGTTCTCCCTGTGTCTGTGTGGTTCTCTCTGGGTTCTCCAGCTTCCTCCCACAGTCCAAAGACATGCAGGTTAGTATAACTGGAGAATCTAATTTGCCCTTAGGTGTGAATGTGAGTGCGAGTGGTTGTCTGTCCTCAATGTGGCCCTGCGACTGACTGGCGACCAGTCCAGAGTGCAACCCCGCCTTCGCCCTAAGAAAGCTGGGATAGGCTTCAGCACCCCTGTGACCCTGAGTGCAGGATAAAGCGGGTAAGAAGATGAATGAATGCCCCACTTTTAAGTTTGGTTCCTTTAAGTTTATTAGTTCATGTCCAAGTCTGTACAAACCTGAATCAGTAAAGTAGAATAGTAGCTGTAATAGGAGCTGTTTTCTGGTGCAAGCACATGAACCACAGCGTAGAATGTGTTAGAGCTGTTGGCCTCCCCAGCTGTGATGAGAAGAGACTGTGTGTGGGAAACACATTTTTCACAGTGTGTCTGAGTGAGTGTGGTCACTACATGTTAACTGAGTTCACATGGACATTTGTAAAATGAGAGGAGACTTACTGGTGTTTGTGGTAGCGTTCCCCTTACAATGTCGCACACGCTGCTGCAGTAGAGGTGCTCACGACTTCCTGCTGCATGCCACAGAAGCTTGGCTGCCGCACACACACACACGGACAGAGTTGTTGGAGTGCTGCTCCACCACGGCGACCCAACGGTGCTGCTGGTGTCCACAACTGTTCACTAGCGGCTCTCTGAGTTTCCAAAGGAACAGAAAGTACAGACAGAACACTTTCACTTGGATTCAAATGAACTCCAAACTGGCCTCCAACAACATGGTACCTTAAAACTTTATTTTCCTTTCCATTCACCATCTCAGGGGAAATGATTTGTAATAAACGTTACTACCTTTATATATCAGAGTTAGAATTTCTTCATAACGATCCTGTTGTGCTGACTGTGTTGCACAGGGTAAAGACTGCTAGGTGGGCTATATCTCATGCTAAGGTAACAGTTTGTAGCTAACACTGACACATTGGCCAACAGTTGCATCTCTGGGAATATTTTACAGGTGATGTAACATGACAGGAAACACGGTGGTGTTACCCACCGTTTGTGGACTATCATTTTGGCACCTTGATTTTAAGGTTAGCTGTGGCCATCTTAAAATCTTTAGCAACCAGTGAGGTCGCCCCCCGTTGACCATTAGAGAGAATTAAGGTTTAAGGCACCTCCACACTGGCTTCACTTTTCAGACCTCAAAGCTGTACACCACGTTTTTTATAAATTCTTGTTCAACAGGTCGCAGTCCATAGTAACGACTTGTCAATCACAAGGTAACCACACCCTAAAATATACTCTGTTATATTATTTTTTTATTTTCCTATCTTTCACCATCAGTTTATCAAGTGAGTGGTAAGACAATAATGCAGGCTGTAAACGAGCCAACTGTGTCTTCTGGCTGTTGTTTTATTACAATCATAAGTGAGCAGTTCATTCCAGCAGCTGATGCCGTGCTCCCAACTCTCAGTGGTCTGTTGTGATTGGCTGAGGGGGATAAAAGAATTCACCTTTTCCACATCCATCTTTTTTTGCCCAATTTCTTCTCAAGAACTGCTTCTTGTTTAGTTGCACTGTCATTTTAATTTGAAAAATTTTAAAATGATCTCCTCCCACCACTAATCTGATCTAGATAAGCAGCTAGAAAACAGATAAAAAAATTGATTTATTAATACTACCTAAATAACATTCTGTTAAGAAGGTCTGGAAATATTTCAAAAGTTAAACAATACATACATAATCTTCATTAGTACTAATGAGAGGAAATTAGTGCGCATGTTTCCACACCAGCAACAGGAAGCTTCATGTTAAAGGCTAACAGCATGAACAGTACCAAGCTGTCAAAACATTGTATGTTGTCATTGTAATCGAACACTAATAAAGCACAGGCGTTCCTGCAGAATGAGAAGAGCAGTGGAGAGCGCACACACCCCTGAGGGACACCGGCGCTGATTGTCTGGGTGTCGGATGCTCCTCGGCCTCACCTGACAGGTGGGAGCTGGTACAATGAGCTGGGTGAATGTGGGTGTTAAAACATAATTAGTCTCTTTCCTTACGAACTGCTGGCTGGAGGGGAAACATACAGAGGAGACGGGAAAAAGACTGAAGGACAATATCAGAAAAAAGCTCAGACTGTGAGTTCAGTCAGAAGCTGAACTGAATAAACACCTTCAGACACACTTGGTGCTTTTTGTTGCTAGCTACAAGCTATCAGCTTACTGGCTATGCTAAACCTAGCTAGTTTGATGGTTGTGAGCTCCTTCAGCTAAAAGCTGAAACTGCACTCTACCATCTTTCTTTAACACCCTGTCGCTCTGTCAGTCTCTTTTTAATCATGGTGCAAACTTTCACACATATTAACATCCACATTTAAGGCATTCTGAGTTTTGTCTCTAGTATTTTAAACAAAGAGGGCCTACACTTTGGATTGGTGGTGATGACTCATCCTTTGCCATCACTCATCCAGCTACTTACCATAACCTGAGATATCACTGAAACGGACACATCTTGTATTTTCACTGCACTTCAGCAGTTCTTTGGTTGAACAGTTTTAAGAAAACAGTTTTTACTATACATTTGTTTAACATGAATATTTTAAATAATTTAATGTTTTTTTCCGCCTTGATCAATCACCCTAGCAACAATGCTATGCTAACGACTTCCTTCACCTCGTCCTTCAGAAGGGCCTCTTCAGCCCATGTGAGAGAGAATGACAAGTGTTGATGTGATCATAAAAGAAAGACAGAAAAAAGAAGCTTAGTCGGGCAAAGAAAGAATCTGGGTCAAAGCTCCAACAGAACACATCTCTGGCTCATTTTAAGACACCCACCATCTTCTGCTCGTGCACTGTTTATGATTTAAGCATTTGGGGAGAAGCATGATGGAATTTTACACTCTCATCAGAACATGGCCAAGTTAAGTTAAGACTCGTTACTGCATGAGCACCTCTTTTCATTCTGCTCTGCACGTTTCTCACACTTGTCATCCATCTTTTTCGCTCTCTCTCACTCTTTCACCCCCCCCTTCCACTCTTCATATGCAAACTGGCCTGACCACAATAGTCAAGAGCGCACACATGATTAAATGGTACACAGGGACCAGGAGAAATAGCTGTGGTCGGTGGCTTGGCCGGAGGCCGGGAATTGAGGCAGGGGGACAGACTCTTGCTTTTAATCACAGAGGGAGATAATGGCTGCCATACGCCACCGCCACCGACTGTTTTTTCCCACAATCCAGCCGCCAGGACAGCTTCTCCATCAGCTATGGCAGCAATGTCCGATTCTACTCTTAAAAGGAAGATGATAGCTACTTTTATCTACTTCATCAGGGCCTGCAACGTGAACGCTCCTCCTAACACCACCATAGACGGTGGATGTCAAACAGTTTGGTACATATAATGTTCGACAGGGCTGAAGTGTGTTAAAGTTAATTAACAGCACATTTCCCTGGTTAACCCTGTATGATCTACAGAGCTACAGAACAGCCAAGTGTGGCCAGCTTTATTGTTGAAGAGTTACCGTGTAAGTGTTGCTCAAGAGTTTTAGGAAAAGAGAGAAGGGGTAAATAGCACTGGGAACTGGCTAACAGCAAGAAAAAGGTTTTTTTTTTCTTCTTTTTTTTCATAACAGAAAATTCAGGGGAGTGGGAATGGTGAAACAAAAACATATGGTTGGTTGACGCTTCGTTATGTCGTTGGTGGGCTGAAAATACTTGAGGCCTCTGTGAGAACTCTGTAATGCTTTGTGAATTTGATTTATGAATATCGATAACCTGTTCAAATAGTCAATGACGGCCCAAAATCAACCCAAATGAAAGCAATAGAAAGAAAGCAGACGTTAACTGACCGAGCCGGGTCATAGTTCACCAACACACACCCATTCAAACCGTAAAGGGTCAGTTAGGTAGTCGAGATAGAAAGAATAATTATTCATAAATACCAAGTTAAGAACAAGGCAACATAAAAAAATGGGTCAAGAAACATGAGGGGTTGGACTATCACACAGGTTGGTTTTAGAGTTTCTTATTAATTAATGGATCATCTTTGAAAGCAAATGCAAGACAGTGTTGGTTGTCTCGTTACCATCATCTGCTGTTTGAGTTAGTTATCTACACCAGTCATTTCTAATTAAATTCATGAAATGGTTTGGTTTCAGCATACTCGCAGCATGAGACGGTGGTCTGTAAGAGTACTGGTGGTAAAGAAAGCACATATTTTACAGCCTAGTGGTAGCTACTGCAGCGACTCTGACTTAACAGTTTCCTGTGAGTCTCTTTATCTCTTAATCTCTGCAACAGTCATCTCAACCTTGTTAAACTGAGAAGTGAATGCTTCTTTATTCACACCCTTGATTATGTAACAGCCATCAGTTTGCAGGCCTGCTGCAAAATTGATAGCACTCCCCTGGCACTCACTTAACTTATGTAGATATAACTTAACTGTATTTCACTTAATTTCTAATAACAAATTAGAGGCTGTTTGTCCCTTCAAAGAACACATATTATTCTGCAAAGAGACAGGATTGCATTGATTCTGGGATAAATATATATGGTCATTACCACATAATATTAAGATGTGGTACCTTTTTATGTACTTTTTTGTTTAGACATTTGCAAAATTGCAATGTATGCTGGAGGCACAATGGATGTATTTCTGAACATACAACAGTGGAGTAGTAATTTGTAATGTCTTACAAAATAATGCAGGAACTGATAATATTAATAATGATCATTACTTAAAAAAAAAAAGCAGGACAGAAAATACACATTGTGTCATTTGGGGCGTTAAGGTAAGAGTTGAGTTAGAGAGGAGGGGTGAGAGACCTTGGCCTCGTACTGAGGAACAGTCATAGACAGATGTGTGTTGAGAGAGAAGAGCCTGATATTACAAACTATTTTATCTAGCAATAAAGCATACTGAGAAAAAAAAACATGCACAAATTTTCACATGTTCTCTCTACAATTAGAAATGCCATTGAATTAGAGTGATATAATTCATGTTAATTAGTCAAACATCTTAGAGGACCGGGCCTTCCGAATGTCGGGTTAGCACAGATTTATTGAAAACTAAATTAAACCTTGAACTTGAAGAAATTACTTACCTGTTATACATGCTCAAGTATTCTTTGAAGTGCAAGGAATTAAGTTGGACCACTTTTACTGGAGTTAACTTAGCACTATTAAAGAGGGTTAATGACTAACCTCAATTAATATTTTGCACTTCCCATGGAGAAAAGGCTTTGGTGCCAAAAATACACAATTCATGTTGGTATAATAAAACATAACATGACATCTGGTGAAGACAAAACATGCATCGTTGTTAAGACAGTACAAGTATTTTGAAACACAGATAATGCCAGGTATGTTGTCAGGTCAGCAGGTCAGGGTTGTACAATCTTTGAAAAATAACTAAGGATGCATCTGTACAGTATGTGTTCAGGGTCCAACCACAGGAGTCCTCAACTCAACTCAAGTCAGTTCATTTCTCCAAGGCCGAGCAACAGGGAAACTATGGTTGGACAGAAATGGCAACATTCATGTTAAGCCTTGTCTGCTTGACCAACATCATACTTCTTTGTTTCTTCTTTGTCAGCCACACACTCCCAACAGCCCAAGTACAGTGTAGGAGTTTAGTTCAAATATTTTTGCAGAAGACTGAGAATCCTAATAGCTGTCATTTAAGTTATTTTCTAATACGCAGACCTTTCATTTTATTACACAAAATGTGCTTCAAACCTCATTCAAATGAATCAAAAAGTGTCTATGTCAGTTCATTATTTACGGCTTCAGGAATACATGATCATATTTATAATATATGTGCTCTTTAGAGCATTTATTTTGCACCTGGTATTCTTCTCTACCAGGAGCTACTTTCACCTGATGGCTGAAAAGATTAAGATATTTATTTATTTATTTTAATTATTGTTTTATTCTTATCTTCTGCTTTTCTGCAGTGCAGAGGAAGGTTCCATTTTGATTTTTCTATTTCAATTGTTGGTTTTCTTTAAAACAGACTAAACTCAGCAAGGGTAATTGTGCTATAATGACGAGCTCAGAGCGGCATGTTAGCGTGTTTTAAATATGAACATGAACTACATACTTGCTAGTGAACATGCCTGTAATTTTGCAACATTTAAGGACATTTTCCTTCTAATGTGCTGCCTCTTATGTCCACTTTGTCTCATTTCCCATTTTTCATGCGCGGCCAATTTTTTCTCCACAGTGCACAGACGTGTGTAGGTAAAGATCACCCCATCAGGCCAACAACAGGCGGGGTGTTGACAGCCTACACGTCTGAGTTATCGAAGCTGCCCCATGTTGTTTTCTCTTTGATTTACCCATTTCATCCATCAATCAAACTACAGCCATTAGATTGAACCTATTCAGTTCTTCACAATTAAATAAATAAATAAATTGAAAGTTTCTTGGATATGACTTACCCTACATCAGAAACTAAACAATATTGTTACAAAATGTTTCTTTTCTGTTTGTTTTT
The DNA here is from genome assembly GCA_037176925.1 of Amniataba percoides. Classification (NCBI taxonomy): domain Eukaryota; kingdom Metazoa; phylum Chordata; class Actinopteri; order Centrarchiformes; family Terapontidae; genus Amniataba; species Amniataba percoides. The sequence continues at coordinate 4,146 of JBAJHX010011264.1, read as the reverse complement.
ATTTGTAGTGATGCCAACTGTACAGTATCCATCATTTGTACCTTATAGTACAGTAAGTTGTACAACTGTACAGGGCAAATGAAAAAAACTTGAATGCACTGGCCCTGATACTTGCAGATGTACCCTCACATATATAGATACAACCTCGTAACTCACTGGGATCAGAGCGAACAGCTTTAACATGATATGTAACACTGCTGTTGTCACTGTATCATAATTTCACTAAACACTCTTGTTCAGTCTGCACGTGGGTGGCATCGAATCGAAAATCACTGTGTCCTGACACACCAGCCCTCTTCCTCAGAGCTCCAGAGAACAGCTGCCTCGAATTACGGCACCGCCAACAGTCGACCGGCTACAGTGATTGTTTTAATATCGCCCCTCTTGTTTTCATACGGAAAACCACATCACAGGGAACGGTATAGCAAACACTAAAGCAGGAGTTACAGGTCTTATGAGGCTTGGGTTTTTAAAAGAAACAGCGTTGAGCGGTGGTATGAAGCGTGGCCGTCCAGAGCTGGTGTGGATTTAAAATGGCTGTAGCCCATGCTCTCCATCTTGTAGAAATGGGAGGCTGCCCAAAGCCTTATTACAGGTCCCTATTCAACACTAAACAGCAGCTCAGAGTAACTAGTGCTCCACTCTCATCTGGGAATGGGAAAAACCAACCGGCCCTGTTATCTAATGTGATTTATTTTCAGCCATTTACTAAGACTATCTGACTCAAGGCTTGACGAGGGATAAAACAGTGATGCACAATGTTGGCCCACTCCACGTTTGTACGGGTGAAATTAAAAGATGAGCGTGATGAATTAAAGGCAGACGGGTGATTTAGAGGGAGAGATGGCACAGTGGGAGGTGAGTGTGTGTGTGAGACAGCCATTAGATCACAGCCATATCAAACACATTTTGAAGTTTGATCATTCTTGCTCAGTCAATCATTTTTCTACTTATTTATTTCTTGGAGCTGATTATTTTCCCTCACCCTGCACACACATACACACACACACACACATAAAGAATGTACACACACGCGCGCGCTGCAGGTTGACTTTCCATTTCAGCATGTCTGGCTGGATGCCCTCACTCTGGGACAGCCATATCGCTTTCCTGGCACTGCTGTCCTCGGCGCTGGCTGCCAGGCTGGGACTGGCAAAACCCGAAAAAGCTGGGGCCCGATGCATCTCTTACAGTTTACAGGAATGTGTCAACAGTAATCTCTTGGCGGCCATCTTTGGAAATTCAGACCGACACTCTAATGAAAGCATTGTGATGCTCTGTGGCAGAAAGAGCCCGCTCTAATTGTATCTATTTAAAGCAGCTGTTTTCATGGCTGTCTGACTCGGCTGTGGCCCGAATTCATTTCCAGTGACTTCATCGGTCGTGCTGGGTGTCGATTTATTAGAAACTTGCCATCAGTTTTTAAGTAAACAGAGGTGGCCAAGACTGAGCTTTAATCAAGCTCTTTGAGCTGCCTAGAGAGGTCGTTTGGTTTCAATTAGGTCAGCGTAACTTGGCTTTCTGCGCTGTCGGATAATCTCTCCCTCATCCCTGAGTCTTTTACAGCCGCTGCCAGCCAGTATTGCCAGCACGACGCATGAAATCAAATTTGAACGCTGACCCCTCTGGAAAATGGGAGCCGGTGAAAGGGGGACTTAATGGGAGTTCGAAAAGGGTGGCCGTCGTGTTTTCACCCTCTGCGTGCCCCAGAGAGTGGATTTAGAGCGGCGTGCCAGCAGCAGTGTAAACCACGCCATAGGGGAGGCGTGCATGACGCAGCGTGCTCTGAGCTTACTGCATGGATCACTGTAATCCACCTCTGTATGGACGCCAGAGTCTGACTGTTTCTGGCTGTTTATACCCACGGCTACGGTTTGTGGAGAACATGAGAAGGTCCCCGCTCTCATCAGGCTTGGACTGCAGTGTGTGTGAAAGTGTCTCACAGGAAATTAGGAGGGTTTTTCCAGTGAAATTCCCAAGATAGAAGGCCTGCACCCACTCTTTTTAGATCTGTTTCATTGTTTTTACAGTGATAAAATTGTCATGAAAACCTGTTAATGATTCATGTTGTGTTTTCTCCCACATGTCCTGGTATGGATTACACAGGACAGGGGCTTTGATGTAATATTCGCCTTCAAACCTCATCAAACCCTGGGCTGTGATTGGTGTCTGCCGGCCTGTCACACTGGCCTCCCTCACGCCACACGTTAAGGTCGCCAACCTCGTTGTTTCCAGGCCACAGGCTTTCGTTGGAGCCACAGGTCAATCGATCATTTTGATTCATGTCGGCTACCAATCACAGATCAGAGGTGGCCTGTGGCATTGCAAAAGGTTGTGGCTGAAATTCATCCTGGGCTCGTTTCATGTCCAGGGCTCAGTCATCTCAGATTAAACCAAATGCTACTCTCTGGATTTCCACTTGGTAAAACCAATACTTAGGCTGTATGTTTGCTGTTCGCAGACGCTGATACTTTCTTTACATCTGACCTTTACATCTGACCTCATCAGTGACCAAAAAAAATCATATGAAACAGGATTTAGACACTGACTGAAAATAGATTATTCGGCTCATCCGTTCTTATGATTCATCAGTATTGTCACCATCTGTACTCCGACATCTTTATAACTTAACTTAAAATTACTTAAGCCCCTGGTCCCTGTGATGTATTACAAATTAAACAAGTATGAAATCTTTTTCATGCTGTATGAAAACAAAAGGAAACCCGTGGCTGCCTGGAACAGTAGGAAATGCTCCAGAATGCAAAAGGTGCCGTCTGAAGTACACAGGATTTAAAGTTATGGAGCAGAACCTAAAAACGGCAGGCAGAGGCACCATGCCTGTGAGGTGTTAATGGACAGAGTGCTTGTTAACACATGGGCCTTCATACAAATAGATTACAAAATCATATAGACCAGACTGGCATCGCGCCCTCAACCACCAATCACAAACATTGTGCACTTCCCCATTCGTCCTGGAAAGGAAAGGCATCCCAGCAGCAGAGCTTTATGGCTTCAAGCTATCAAGAAGAAACAATAAGGAATGGAATCTGAGGCTGGATGACAAATATGAATTAGCTTCTGTCATTTAACTTGTGCTGAATATGAAACTAGAAACACCTGTGTTAATAACCAAGGCTTTCAAAGTGAAATTTGAGGTACATAAAATGCATGAATATTCACAGACAGCTGGTAAATAGATGCTGCTGACAGTTACTACTGATGAATAGCTTGAGAGAGAGAGACAGACTACTACAGTTCAGCAGCATCTGACTGTGATCTTTAACAAAACCTCAGCCTACATCAGACGTTATAATATTCCTGATAACATCACCTGCTGATTCAGTCTGATGTGGACAGATGTCTGGCCTCTGTGCTGGATAACAGTGCATCATCGCTGGACCATTTTTTTTTTTAATCAAAAATCACTTTGTGTTTTGCCTGCATGTCCACAGGTTTTAAAACTCATGGCAAATGTGTGTGTGTGTGTGTGTAAATGTACAGAAGATGGTGTCCATGCTTCATAGATATAAGAACTATGTTCATGTTAAAAATATCTAGATATTTATCACATTTCTGATAAACATGTTGTGAATTTCTGCTTTACAGTTAACATCATACTTTGAGTGTTAAAACAAGAGCCATGATCTTGCCATGCAGTCAGTGGGTCTGTCCTAATGCCCACACTTAACAGCATTTGCCAGCACTCAAGTGTCTACTTGTGTGATGTAATTCCAGGTAACTGACAGAGTGCCCAAGTGCTCACTAAGTGTGAGTGTGTGTAAGTGTTTGAGCTCCCTGGGACACACTGGATTCATAAGGACACCCTGTCACTCTGTGAATACAAATAACATACATGGCTCATCAAGTTCACATGATTTGTTTGGACAACAACAGTCAGAGCAACCATTCAGTTACAATCAGGTGACAATATAATTTATAATCCACATCCAGAAACTGAAAGGAGGAATTACAAAAGACACCGCACTCAGTTTTGATGTACTGTATATAAAAGAAACATAATATTACCGTATTTTTCGGACTATAAGGTGCACTTAAAATCCTTAAATTCTCTCAAAAATCGACAGTGTGCTTTATAATCTGGTGCGCCTTATGTATGAATTCTGGTTGTGCTTACTGACCTCGAAC
>JBAJHX010000189.1:0-10046 GCA_037176925.1 Amniataba percoides | reverse complement strand
TTTTTGCATTGAGGCCCCGGTAGTCCACACAGAAACGGAGTGAACCATCTTTTTTCGGGACCAAGACCACTGGAGACAACCGAGCAGATGAAGATGGCTCTATCACACGAGAGGCAAGCATTTTTTCAATATGCTCGTCAATGACGGCTTGTTTCTGGGGCGAGACCCTGTAGGCCCTCTTTCGCACAGGCAGTTCATCTGTGGTGTGAATGTCATGCTGGATCACATTGGTAACACCACTATCCTCTGTCCAGATGGTAGGCCACTTCTGCAGCAGTGGCGCGACCAGCTCTGGTTGTACTTCCAGCTGTGGTATTGCAGGTTGTTGTTTGTTAGGGTCTTCTACCACAGCCATGTAAAAGAGGACAGGTGAGGCCAGGTGTTTCCATTCTAGTGCATCCTGAGACTTCTGCAGAAAACTGTATTCCTTCCCTCCAGGCATCACATACTTCCCCAGGTGTGGCTTCAAGATGATTTGGCTAGTGCACATAAAATCTAGACCCAGCAGTAAAGGCATGCAGAATTGGCTTTCCTCAAGAATAAAAACATTAACAATGTAATGGTGGTTGTTAAGGGTAAGGAGTAGTGAAACCTTGTCAATAGCTTTTCCTTCTTGTCCATTATCCATTAGAAACTTCTGACTTCCGGGGCTATCTAATGTCTCCCCACTCTTTCTGATGGTCTCCCAGAGGCTGCTGACCCTGTGTATGTATGTGCACCCTGTGTCAAGCAATGCATCACCCTTGGAGCCACGGATAGCCACCGGCACAACCAGCAGGGTTGGGACCCCCAGCACAGGAGACATCCCTGCAGCCTGACCCTGCTCAGCTTTCTTGCCATGTTTCTTGGCAGTGCGGTCGGCAGGATTACTGTGCTGGACATGGGTCCAATAATCTTTGGAGTTACTCCAGTCTTGCTGCGGGCTGCTTTCCACCAGCTCTGTGCAGGCCCCGTTAGTACAGAATTGAGGGTGCCATTAACTCGGCATTACTCAATGGCTGAAGCGTGAAAAAATTCTCACACTGCTCGATGAAGTCTGTGAATTTCTTGACTCGCCAAATCTGGGGAACTGCATTTTAATTGGCGTTTTTTTTTACACCGTAGGCATGGGTGTAAGCATGCGGGCAGGCATAGATACAACAGTGCCATCAGCATCAGGTGTGTGCGGCGTGGTAGGTATAAAACTTGCAGGAGTAGAAAACCCTGCAGGCCGCCAGGATGTTCGCTGTGACTTTAAAATCTTCTGCAATCTAGCCTCCCACTGTTCATCTCTACGTGTCATGCATGCAATTACTGCCTGCTCAAATTTCGCCAATTGTTCATCTGCATGGTCATTGGCCTTCTGAACTGCAGCGTCGATAGCAGCTCTCAGATCCTCCTCCCTATAGATCAGGCTGTCGACTGCTTCTCTAAGGCAGTTTTCCAAGGCCTCAGTTCTGCCATGGAGTATTCGAAGCTGCTCTGCATCACCATCATCCTCATCAGCTGACAGCTCTTCTTCACCACCCGCCAGGTACATGGATTGCAGCAAGCTTGTGAGTTCTGTTACCCCACTGGCATTATGCCTCACTGTGATGTGGGGATGGGGATTCCCCTCAGCAGGGGCATTGAGGTCTCCCTCCAGTTCCACAAGAGGCTCCCCCCTTCATCAGCAGTGTGGCTCACCTGGGCCAACCCCAGCTGACTCATCTTGAATACTTTATGTGATGCAGTGTATTAAAATAAGTGTGAGGGCAAGACTAGGCCATACAGTGCAACAGTCTATGATATAAAGAAAAGTGCAAGTTATACATAATGAGTGCGCCCAATAAGCTGTGTGTTCAGATATTGTGTAAGGGAAAAACAAAACGCTACTCGCCTGGCAAGGCCTGACACCCACAAGTCCACATCCAACAACAACAATAATGATAATAATCATAATAATTATAACAACAACAACAATAATAATAATGATAATAATACACAATAGTTGCCAAACACAAAACAGCTTCTACTTGTTTTTTTTTTTCAAAAATGCGAAATAAATATCTGACCCAGATCCCCATATGGGCCACCACTCTGTAACGATTCACCCGTTCATTGGCCAGGGAAAAATCACACGCAAATTAAAGTCACGGGCGGATCAGCCGCAAATGCTGAAATTACTAATTTAAATTGAATTGTGATTGGCTAAACAAATAGGGTATATGCCCAATATTTATCAATAATAAAAAGAAACACAAGAAAGCCAAGAGATTAGGAGAACAGAAAACTCACACTGTATTTAAACAAAACACAACCAAAACACAGCAACGTAAATATCACAGCAATCACATCAGCTGTTCCAAACAGCGCAACATATTAAATCATGGACAGTTATGTCCCGGCACAAAACCCATTGTCTCGGATTCTCTGTAACGAAATCAGACCCCATAAAAAATAAACCCACAGAAAAGATGAAAAAATGTTGATCCATGGAAAGAAGAGAAAAAAAAATTAAAATCCTCCGGAAGAGTTTGGGATGTTCTGGCAAGACGCCACTCCAATACCAAGAAAAAGAAAGTGCGATCTCACCAATCCACGCGTCGGGTAAAATCCAATCTTATGCAGACAACCGCAGATAGCTTGGAGGAAAATCCACGTGCTTGGATCCACTCCATCCACAGTTCCAGGTAGCTACAGAAGATTGAGGCCCACAACCGCCGCTTCACCTGCCGGCTCCAAACAGGAAGCCCCCACCTTTCTTTCCCAAAGCCTTTACCGGTTCTGTCCACAAACCCAGCCCATAAACATGACTGGCAGTTGACAAATTTACATACATGACATTACAGGGACCACATGAGAAGATATCTATAAAATTCAACTCAGAGGAGAGGAGAGGAGGGAATCACTTTTTCACCCAGGGCTATGTAGGGTTTCTTTTCTCCCTTAATAATAAAAACCTTCATTTAAAATCTGCATTTTGTGTTTTTCTGTCTTTGACTAATATTTGAAGTTGTTTGATGATCTGAAACATTTAATGTGACAAGATTGCAAAAAAAAAAAAAAAATCAGGAAGGGTTAGGGTTATATATATTCATATACAAACCACTCCTCACTGTAGTAGTACAGGAGGAGTGGTTTGTATATGAATACAGTTTGGATGTTAATGAGAGTGAGTTTGAATAAATAATGAATAAAGTACAGTGGTAATTAGTCATGTGATTAGACTCATTTGTAATGTGTTGATTCTCTCCAGCTGTTTGATTGAAGAGAATGATTTCATGACTGTATATATGATATATAAACACATGCAGCAGGTTTCCCAATCAGAGTCTAAATATTGGACATGTGATGAAGTCCAGAGGCTTTGTTGTCTCTGGTTGAACTGAAGTGTAAATGCTTATTGAGCAGCTCTAAATACATGTAATCCACTGGAGCCCTGGTGTGGCAGTATGAGAGAGATAAACAGGCCCCGAATGAAGAGTTTGCACAAGACTGACTGCATTTAATGAGACACTAATGCCTGACAGACAACGTGTATGATAGACTATATGGGGATCTTGGGTGGCAGCAATCGCTTCAGGGTGTTGGGTCAGGACACAGTAATGCTCAGGTTAGTGTATTAATAAGAGGCAGAGTCCATTAATACAGATCAAGCTGTTGATGTTCTGTATGCGTGTGGTTTGGCTCTATGGAGGCACACACTACAGAGAGGATTCAGCTGATCTTTGCTCTGAGCCGATCTGCATCTCAATGGGCATTCATAGACCTCGGCAGTGTGGGAATTCACATGCACGGCTATTTATGATTATTATTATTTATCAACAATCTTGGGAAATCATGGACCTTTTGTACACTATACATTTGTTCCTAAAATAATAAAGAGAAAAGAGGCTGTGTGTTGTTTTTGTCAGATTGCACTGTGAAGAGTTGGTATTAATGTAATTTCAAAAAAGGCCTAAAAAACTGAAGTAATATTAGTAGTCAACAAATATAATCACATTCACTCTTTACAGATTTCAAGATTTCAGATTTCAAGAATTTATTGTCATTACATAACAATTTACAGCAGTATTCATTGGTAATTAAATTCTTAAGTCTTAGGCTCCCCAAACAATGCTAAAATATATAAATATATAAACACATATATTATATACATATAAACATACATACATACATACATATATATATATATATATATATATATATATATATATGTACACACACAATTATTAATAGAAATAGAGACACTTAACAAAAAGAAAAAAAAAGAGATAGGTTAAGCAAAAAAAAAAAATTATACATACATTTGTATTCTCAGTGTTTAACATTTTTTATTATAATTATGTGTGCTGACACTTTGAGTGCTGAAGAGAAAAACGTGTTTAAACATCAGATAACTCAATGATTATTATGGAAACATGTACAGTATGTTCAGTGTTGATATTTGGGATTTCAGCAGAGACCTCATCACTTCCTGTAAACATACATTTTAAAGAAAAGAAAAGAAAAGTGAGAGGGCACATTACATTACTTGAAGTTGAAACACAGCATGAATTTTGAGCAGTTAAAAAATGAAAATGTTTTTTCTGAAGGAGGTGACAGATGACTATTTGTGAGAGAATGAAATGAAAATGTTCCCTCTCGTGACTTACATAAAAGAGAGTCTTTTTCTTTTGAAATAGTTTAATTTCTTTCCTCTTAACTGTCTTCTTTTGTTTTCTGTCTCTTTCTCTGTCTTTGTTTTAATCTCTCTCCCTCCACCCATCCTGTCTTGTCCTGTTTCTTTTATCAAGTTTAAAATCACATTTCCACCACAGTGTTTATGCATAATCAACATTTTCTCCTTACAAAAGCTGTTAAAATTTTCAGTTTTACTGTTGTTTGTTCCTCCATTCATTCAGTTCTTTTCTTCCTCTGAACGTTTTTCCTTTCTGTTCTGGGTGATAAGGAAGGTCGATCCAACTGCTTTCAGAAGGTTGGAGAGAGAACAGAGTTTCTGTTCGAACTCTGCGATGAACCTGATGAGTATCTGAAAAGGCAAATGTTGCTGTTGTATCTGGCTCTGCACTGAAAAATGCTGAGGAATCAGAGTTGATTGAAAGATGCAAATAATCACATTAGGAGGGAAACTGTTGAACTGGATCAAATACTCGGTGATGTCCCCACAAACATTTCACAGCTGCCATGTTCATGAGTGGAGTGGGCTGTGTAGCTGTTGTCTGAGAGGATCACACTTTCTTCCTACGCCCAGTTTCCATTGGCCAAACACACCTTGAGTATCTGCTGTTCTTCCTCTATTTCCTCCTTTTCCCTCAATGTTTATTACCAAACACAAACACAACATGACATTATTGAGAGTGGAGCCACAGAATCAGTCTGTTTGTCAGAATGACTGCCTGAAAGGCTGAAGAGGGAGCGGCTGGACTCACTCAGAGACCTGCTCTTATGTTTGAGAACATGCTTGATGTGCTGATTCAGAGATAAATGTTTTCCTACAGCAATCATCAGTTTAGCTGAAAATGTTCCTGTATGTGTCTGAGTGCAGAATTATCAGTGAATAAAGAAAGACAGGAGCCTGCTGCTGGTCTGTCGGCTTACATGTGATTAAACAGGAGAGACACTGAACTGACAAGATAACGGAAGAGCAGCTCTGAAACTCGACCTGCTTTAATGTTGTGTTGTTTTTTCCTGTGCTCTGCTGTCACAGCCTCACACTGTAATTGAGGTGAGTCTGACTTCAGACAGCAACAAGATTTTAAGTTAAATACTTTATAAAAATGACTTCACTGCTGAACACATTAACATCGTGTCCGTTCATTAACCAACATTTTCCTTTTGTGTTTATAATTTGTTTTGTTTTGGATAAACACATTTCATGTAGCTCTCTCTAACACACACACACACACACACACACATACACACACACACACACACATGCCAGATTTCACTTTTTTTTTTCATGGATGACTGTGACCTTCTGGTGTCCAACAAAGGCAGCCAACATTAAGAGGCAGCAGATGGTTCACAGTGAGACTGTCCTTTTATTCAGCATAATGGTTAACACACACACACACATTTTTTTTTACTTGACAAACAGACAAAGAACATTTCAAGACTGAATTCTTTAAGTAGAAGTTGATTTTTGTAGTTTGTAATCTTCTGTGTTAATTTAGGTGACACATTATGGATCATACAAAAGGTAATACAAGTTTTCAAACATGTCCTTTTCATCAATATGCAGCATCATTATTCTATATTGAGGATCTAGTTTTTTTCACTCAGTTACAATAAATGTGAACTTACTATTCTCATTTTTTCATCTAATTCCTGAACAAACTCAAGACCTATCAAAATGTCATCCCTCAGTTCTTGTCCAGTGTCTATCACAGCATCTACAGAACATAATTTGCACCCTAATGCTGCTAACAGCACAGATATCAGAATTTAATGAGTTCAGTGACTTCAGTGATACAAGCCCTTTGACCTCTGGAGCAGAATCCTGCTGCTCCGCAGACAAAACCCCAGTATGACGCCAGCGTGAATCCCAGCAGGCAGCTCAGCCCATCATCACCTTCACTGTGAGACAATTGTGGATAAACAGCTGTCTCACAGCAGCCTATAGAGGCAGCTGCAGAGCCAGAAGAGAGTGAGCCACAGAGTCTCGACACCGCATCTTCTTAAACTCTTACAGTGACCAACGCACAACATGTGTCCTAATGTGAAACTCTGATCCACAGTTGAAACTCAGGCAGCATGTGAGCGGTCTGTTAGCAGGTGATGATGTTCTGCTCTCCTCTCCTGACCTCCCGCCTGCTGCATCTCCCTGAAGCTCTTTGTGTGTCACATCCATCCCTGAACTCTCTCCTGACACTGTGGTCAAACACACAACAACGCCAGCATGAGCGCCAGCATCACAACAGCAGAGCCGCTCCACATCTGTGACACAGCACGTAATGAAGCTGTGTGTGTGTGTGAGAGAGAGAGAGAAAGAGTGTGTTGTTTATGTTCTCAGTATGAGTCTAATTAAAGCTGAACTGAGCGTAAAGCAGCAGAATGATTGAAGTGCCAGTGTAAAATCTCTGAAATTAAGAAGCATTAAAATCTGTTAATTTATATTAAAAGATAGATAAATAATACAGTAAGTGCAGACAGATGCTTATGATGAGTGAAAACAATAATTATAGTCAGAGGATTTATTTTGAAAGGGTGTTTAGGCGTGAGCTGTCCACCAATCAGAAGCTCCCACCTGTTGACCTTCTCTGATAAGGATTCCCTTCCTTTTTTCCAAGCTACCGTAAGGAGGCTAACGAGCGGGATGATGAGCGAGCGAACACTTACTTTATAAAGAAAAGAATGAGTTTACTTATGTGGATTAAAAACAGCAATGATAATTCCTGTGACCACCTGGACCTGTGGGAGTGCAGCCAGAGGGACGGACATCACTCCTCAGAGAGATAAATGCATCAGTGAGAGATCATTTTATCACACTAAGCGCTAGCCGCTAGCGCTAACACACCCATGTACACCTGTTGCGGCTAGCTTAAGGCTAATATAGCAGTGCTAACCTCGTGCTGATTCACACAAAGGCAATCGCCGTATGCTTAGGAGAAAGATGTAAGTTTAATATTTTGAATGATATTTTGAATATTAGCTGAATTTTAAGGGTGCAGCCTAATTCAGTGCAGTGTAATATGTATTTTGCATATTTGTAATATATTGAACTGATGTTAGTGTGGATTTGGACGCTTTCATTTGTACTTTTACGCAGAATAAGCTGCACTTTGCTGATTAGACACGCTGAAATGTTTCTTTTGAATGTTAGAGCATTCTTTTCTTTTCCACTGAAACCACATAAGTATTTTTATAGCCACCCTAATGGTTATTATTTTTAGCCTGTCAGTACATGGCAGATGGTGCAGTAAATGTTTTTGCAATACTGATGTAATGTTTTATATGCAAATTGTTATGTGAGATGATATCCTGCAATTGCTAATTGCTAATTTGAAGAAGTTATTTTAATAAACATAATTCTCTGGTATTTTGAGAATGTTACCTATAAAAATTTATGAGAGAATTTGTCCTGACGTTACTGTCGGTCAGGTTTTTTGGATTCCTTTGAAACCCTGGACCCTTGGAGTTGGAGCCTGGATCGAGACAACATTCAATGGCAAGCTACAGCCCAAGGAGAACTAAAACATAGCGCCTGCATAGGATTGAGAACTTGGTTTTTGGCACTTTTTACAGTGCAGATGGAAGGCTGTTGACCGCAACTGGGGACATTGTCGGACAGTGGAAGGAATACTTCGAGGATCTCCTCAATCCCACTCACATGCCTTCCATTGAGGAAGCGGAGGCTGGGGAGTCTGAGGTGGACTCTTCCATCACCCAAGCCAAAGTCACTGAGGTAGTTCGCGAGCTCCTCGGGGCAAGGCGCCAGGGGTGGATGAGATCTGCCCTAAGTACCTCACATCTCTGGCTGTTGTGGGGCAGACATGCATCTGCAGGATTGTATGGAGGTTGGAGACAGTGCCTTTGGAGTGGAAAACTGGGGTGGTGGTCCCTCTTTTTTAAAAAGGGGGACTGGAGAGTGTATTCCAAGTATATCACACTTCTCAACCTCCCGGTGAAAGTCTACACCAGGGTACTGGAGAGGAGAATTCGGCCAATAGTTGAACCTCGAATTCAGGAGTAACAATGCACTTTTCTTCCCAGTTGTGGAACACTGGACCAGCTCTATACCCTCCACAGGGTGCTTGAGGGTTTATGGGAGTTTGCCCAACCAGTTCACATGTACTTTGTGGATCTGGAGAAGGCATTTGACTGTGTCCCTCGTGGTATTCTGTAGGGGGTGCTCCACGAGTATTAGTAGTAGAGTCCGGGGCCCTTTGCTAAGGGCTGTTTGGTCTCTGTATGACCAGAGCAGGAGCTTGGTTTGCATTGCTGGCAGTAAGTCAGACCCATTCCCAGTACATACTGGACTCTGGCAGGAGTGCCCTTTGTCACCGGTCCAATTCATAATCTTTATGGACAGGATTTCTAGGCACAGCAAAGGGCCGAAGGGACCTGGTTTTGGAACCACAGGATTTCATCTCTGCTTTTTGGAGATGATGTTGTCCTGTTGGCTTCATCAAACCAGGACCTTCAGCTTGTGCTGGGATGGTTTTGCAGCTGAGTGTGAAGCACCTCTGAATCCACGGCCATTGTTCTCGACCAGAAAAGGGTGGCGTGCCCTCTTTGAGTGGGTGGAGAGGTCTTGCCTCAAGTGGAGGAGTTCAAGTATCTCCGGGTCTTGTTCGTGAGTGAGGGAAAGATGGATTGAGAGATTGGCAGGCGGATTGGTGCAGCGCCTCCCTAGGGAGGTGTTCCAGGCATGCCCCAACAGGATGAGACTCTAGGGAAGACCGAGGTCACGCTTGAGAGACTATGTCTCTCAGCTGGCCTTGGAGTGCCTTGGAGTCCCCCCGGAAGAGCTGGAGGCCTCCGTGACCCAGTCCCGGATAAGTGGTAGAAGATGGATGGATGAATGATGATAGACTTACACTAAGTCTTTATCACTGGCCTAAGACAGTCTGTCTTCTCTGTTTATATTTTATATGTAAAGTCTTGGTTCCAGAAATGTCCTGGAACAGGAATCAGAGAGAAGTATATATATTTTTTTTCATCCTCAGGCAGACAAAAGTTAAATTCTACTCTTTTCTCATGTTCAGTGTCTCTCTCTCTCTCTCTCTCTCTCTCTCTCTCTCTCTCTCTCTCTGAGTGAATGGCGGAGTGAGTGGAGCGTGGAGTTGTGAGTAGTTGCAGCGTGAGTGTATCTTCTCTTCTCTCGCTATTTTTGCGCTTGTTTGTCTTTCTTTCCTTTGTTACAGTTCGCTGACAGTTGTACCTGTAGCTCAGGTGTGTTTTTGTGCCTGGTAGCGGGGCTACCGGCACGTTTTTGGGCAAGATGCCTGTGGTGGAGACCGCGGCCGAGTTTGAGAAGCTGATGCGCCGCCACGCTGTCAAAGTGGTGCCGGCGATCAGCTGTTCGGTGGAGGAGGTCTCCTTGGCGGTGGGAGAGGTGGTGGGATACGGCAGCGTGAAGT
>JBAJHX010000188.1:0-10047 GCA_037176925.1 Amniataba percoides | reverse complement strand
GAGGTGGCCAATCTGTACGATATGTTCCACACAAGGAACTGTCTCCACAGGAGAGCCTACCAGCACAAAGTCAACAAAATCATGGAGACTATGTGAGTAGCTACCCAACATGGAACAACATGGGATTATCCATCTGCCATTTGTAGCCTATTTTATTTGCTTTATGATTAACTGTCATGCATGGTGTGAAAGAAAATCTTTTTAAAAGCGATGTTTGGTATGATCATTCAGGATCACAGAGGCCTTTCTAAAAGCAGACAAGTACATCCAGATCAAAGGCTCAGGAGGGAAGATGTTCACTCTCTCCACAGCCATTGATGACATGGAGGCCTACACCAAGCTGACAGGTCTGTAGATACCACTGAGTGCTGTTAGCTCATGTTTGAAGAACAGTGTGGCACATAACATGTTGTCAGTATTATCACTCTATGATTTGTTTGTTTACAATTATTTCAAGGATTTTCAATGCTAAATGGTTCAGTTACTTATCTGCACACACAGACATCAAATACTGAGGTTCAGCAGTTGACATGAGAGAGTCTAATGTCACATTCAAACTATGAAAAATGAAAACAAGCAGACAAATCCCAAGCCTGACAGACTTGAAGTCTTGTTATATTTGCTAGACTGTTAAAGTTATGAGTGTTGAATACATGTCAGATTAAGATAGCTTTCAATCAAATACAAGTTATTTTTTGTGTTTATATTGCTCGGTTTTGATATGCCTCTTACACATTACGTGTATGTGGAATTGGGAAACCTGAATGCTTTTTGTTTTTTCGTTTGTTCCAACTCAGCTTTCTTCACTCTGTCCTGTAGATCACGTGTTTGAGGAAATACTCAACAGTTCCAGCGACGAGCTGGCTGAGGCGAGAGAGATTCTTCAAAAGGTCATCTCTCGCAAACACTACAGGTTTCTGGGAGAAACGAGTGCAGAGAAATCCACAGAGGTGAGCTCTACTGTCTCTGTGTCCCTGTACTGCATCACACTTCTGTTTAACACATTATCCATTTCACTGTGGCTGTGACAGCACTGAATGCTCCAATCAGATCTTTGAAAATTGATTGCAATAAGCAGAATTAATTATCAGAAAGCTGGATGTTCAGTAGCATGTCAGTATTTCATGGTCACAAAGGTGTCAGAAAGAACAAAGTAAATGTCTTCTTTCACACCTTCTGCTCCCTGTTTTTATACAGCCAATACAGTTGTTGTCATTTCAAATTTCTTCTGTTGCTGTTCATGATGAACAGCCCAGTGTTTTCAAATGCACAGATTTAAAAACAAATCTTACAACTACAGAAATTAAATGCATGGAAAATAATTATTCAAAAAGTCCATGTATTGTATTACTGTTGCTATATTTTCATAATAATTGCATACATTAATTAAAACTCTTCATGTTAAATTATCTTCCAGGATATATAATGTGATGTAATGAATATTGTCTAATAAAATCAGGACAAATAATGGGAAAGAAAATCACAGCAGAATTCACTAGATTTATTTGTTAAAGAAAACAAACTGAACTAAAAGAAACCAGAGAACCAGAATTTTACTGCCACATCATCCTCCAACAATGGGCAAGCTTCATTCATCATTTTTCAAATCCTGTATTTTCTCTGTACACTAAAACACTGAGCTGGTGCTTCATATTATCCACTAAAAATACTCAGAACATACAATTACGGCATACAATACTCAACACTAAATGAAAGATGACATTCATCTCAAATTCCTATTTCTCTCACCATTTGTTCATCCTTCCTGAGATGAAAATGAACATTTTAAAAGTTGTTTACTTGTTATCTTGCTAACAGATCTGATAAAGCTTGAATTAAGACTTTCATTCAATATTTCAATAAATCACAGAAAATGATTTATTTTGGGTTCATACCTTTGTCCACCAATGTCAATAGACAATCAGCACAACAAAAACACAAACACAAACTCCACAAACGCACACAGTAAGAGTGTGTCCACATTAAAATGGAATAAATCTCATATCTCATTCCACTTCTCACACTTTGTCCTCTGTTCTGAAGGAAATGACTGGCCACTGGAAAGAAGAATTGGCTGAACTGATTCCTGAGGGAGAAGTTTTGGTGAATTTCAAGTCTAATTACTGTAACACCATAAATCTTGAGTTTTGTTGATCATTTAAAATTTTAGGATCCTGCCTACCTTCACTGGGTTATAATTTATTTATGAGTATAAAACAGTTCTCTCTCTCATTCTTCCCTTTTAGGTTCATACTTTGGACTATGGGATGAAGGACAAGGACCCCATCAACAATGTGTATTTCTACAGCAAGCATGACAACACCAGGGCATTCAAGATCGCTAAAGACCAGGTCAGAACTAAATGAATGACGATAAAAATGTTTGTCTTTGCCTTTCTTTGCATGAACTGTTTGTTCCGTGTGTGTGTTTATGCTGCTGTTGTTCTTGTCAGGTGTCCAAGCTTCTCCCGATTTGCTTCTCTGAGAAGCTGATCAGGGTTTACAGCAGGAGGACTGATGTGAGGAGAATGCAGGCTGCCAAGAAGCTCTTTGTCAAGTGGTGCAGAGAGAAGGGTTTTCCAACACCTCAGGTAATACTTAGATATATCCTGCTGAATACAGGAGATAATGGGCACTTTATGGGGCCTTCATGTGTGAGGTTCTGTTAAATTCCAGAGAAAAACTATATTACAGTAAGATATATGCGTAAGAACAGGTACATGAGCAGAGAAGAGCTCTGAGATCCCATTGCAGTTCTGTTGCTCTCTGATCAAGGATCTGGAGTTAGTGCAGTCTAAGACTGCTGTAAAGTTTCATTTTTATTTCTGGTTCAGCTTAATTTATCAGATATTTTCTCAAATTTGGTCTAAAGATGTTAGGGAAAATGGGGAAATGGCTGCGAAAATGTACTAAAGTTGAAGGTGGCTTCTTCAGATAGCTGGTTTGGTCTGACCCACAGTCCTAAACCTTAAAATGATCAGTGTACTAACACATAAAGCATTTGAATTTAGGTCATTATAGTCCTTTTTCCTTGAAAAACTGCATTAATTAATGACTTTTTTTAATAGTTGCAGAAAAGAAGTGTTGCATTGCTCATTTTCAGCACTGACAAATTGGATCTCTCACAGTGGACTGCTCCTGTTAAAACCAATGCATTTGTCTGTGTTTCATTACATGCAGGATGGACAAGCAGCAACACGGGAGGAAGATGGAGATCAACACTGAAAAAAGAAAGCAAACACTTCATGATATGTGTTTCCCAAAATAAATTCAAATGAGGGTAGGTTTAAAAGATTATCCCGGTTTATTTCCTATAATGGTGTCTACTATGAGTCGCGCTGTCTGTGCTTAGTATATAGGCAGGTGTCCAACAAACAAGCAAGCAAGCAAACAAATAAATAAATAAATAAATAAGGGTGGTGGCTCACTTACCGTCCTATTCGCCGGGAAAACCGTCCACCTCTCCTGAATTGCAGACCATGTGTGTTAAAATTATGCAAAGATATTTTGACTTCAAAACGCGGACAACACTGAACTGTTTTAAACATGCCGGCGTTTCTTGTCTTCCGTCATTACGTCACTGTACGTAAACCCGGCTTTTCGCATTGACGCTCTGACCTCGGTCGCTCCTCTCAGGGGCGGGGCCTGTGTCATGTGACCGTCCCCTCACAAAGAATATACGGGAAGCAAGGAGTTTTCATTATAAAATAAAATACCAAACAAAGAAATATATACTCCATCAAATAAGAGTTTACTGAAGGTGATCTATAAGTTGGTTCAATAGAATCTATCATAACATGTTTGTGTATTTGTTTGTTTATTGTAAAATTGTTTTTATAATTCTAATAAAGAACAATTTTATACATCACAAAGGAAATTGTTTTGAGTACAATGTTAGTAACAGTAACAACAATATCAACAACAATAATAATAATAATCCTCTTATAATCTTCAATAATCTTTGAATTTGGGGAGTTTACACTCATACTTGAAGACTTATATATTTCCAGATTCTACATTTTTGGGTCACAAAAAATACACAGATCATATCACAGTGTATTTCTTCATTGGATCGTTTCTTTTAGTATTTTATTACTGTGGCTTTGAAACAACATTTTCTACATCATGTCAGGAATAAAATTTACACATAATGTAACTGAACATAAAAAAAATATGAGAACTTGACATGATCAAACGTACCACACTAGGGGTGTGGGGCAAGACACTGCCTTTACATTTCATTCATTCATTCATTCATTCATTCATTCATTTTCTAACCCGCTGTATCCTGTACTAAGGGTCACGGGTCCTTTACATTTATATAATTTAATTTTGTTTTGTTTTATTATATCTTATTGCATCTTAATGTACCTGACAGCTACGACAACTTAATTTCCCATAATTAAAGTGGTCTATCTAACTTTTTGCCTTTCGATTCCACTAATTTATTTATACTGTGAAATCATATCTGTACAATAACAATATCAACATCTGTGCAGCAGTAGTTAAATCCATATCATGTTGTACAATAACACCGAACAATAGCAATAACACCTAGAAATACTGTCTCTTCTCATTATTATTACTATTTATTTCAGTATTATTTTTGTGTTTACATTGTTTGAATTATTAAATATCTATCTCTATCTTTAATTGTTGTTGAGCTGCTGTAACGGTGAAATTTCCAGCTACTGTGGAAATCCATAGGTAAAAATATATTACCTATGGAACATCAAATTGACTTTTATTTTGAAAAGCCAAAACCGGATACACGGTCTGCGTCACGGTTTCTCTTGACGAGCCCGGCGCAGAAACGAAACCCCGGTATTTTTCACCGCCTGCGTCTAAATGTGCGGGATCAGCTGTTGAAGCAGACTTGGGAGGGAAACGCTGCAGACTTTCTTTCCTCTGACCGACGCAGTTCACCGGATCAACATGGAGAACCGGAAACGGCCCCACGAGCAGCTCCTCTGCCCCGACGACAGCTTCAAGACTCCGGAGAAGAGAAAGTCTGCGGTCCGGCTGCAGGACTCGGACTACGCGCGATGGGGAGTGGAAGAAACGTGTCGGTACCTGCGAAGAGAAGGTCTCCAAGAATGGGAGGATAAATTTAGAGGTATGATTTCCAGTTTTGTAGCTTAAATAGACATTTTTTTATCTTAACTTGTGGCCATAAACGCAACACAAGTGAATATATATTTGTATTTATTTTGTTTGTGTGTGTGCTTTGACACCAAAGTTTGTTCTGTATGTTTCTCTGCATCCAGCACAAAAAATCAAAGGTGTCAATCTGAGGTATCTGACGGATGCACATCTGGAGAAGATTGGTGTAGAGTAAGTAATGGGGAAAGGAGGGGGGGGTGCGCCTTTTTGCTCAAATGTGACTGATGTCTGAGGAGATCCAAACTGCACCACCCTCTTAACTGTGTGAAGTAAAAGTTTCACACCAGCTGATTTACTTTCTGTGTTATTTTTGTCCAGGTGTCTTGGTGACCGGCTGCAGATCCTGCATCACCTCAGGAAGCTGTGGCAGATGGAAGCAGAGCCGAATAAGGTGTGAACTGCACCACGCTGGGTTATAACCCGCAGGACGCCCCTGTGTTGTGGATAAAACATGATTAGGGTGGGAAAAAATCAGTAAAGTGATTCAGTGACCTATAGGCCGGCCTACATATCAAAACTGAGTTGGGTGCCTGTGAATTGTTCATCATTCAGAAAACGAGCAAATTGGAGGCTTCCTGCCTGTCGTCTTGCAGACAAACCTGACACAAGCGAGAAAAAAAACTTTTTACAAATTGGCATCATGATGTAGTTATTCCAGCTTCCTTTTGATCCATTTATTGCGATTAAATCACACCTAAGCCAGTCTTTACATACCGCTCTAGTAGGGCCAGATTAGTTGAGTTGCTTAAAGAATTGCAAGATACAGTGAATATATGTTCATTTTTAAACACCTAACTGCATCAGAGAGGCAAATATTCAAGTGCAAATGGTGGTCAAACTTGCTGTTGTCCAAACTGACCCAACCACTTTTGATTGTAAGAAAGTGTATTGGACAAAAAATAGCAGAAAACACCTTTTAGCATTTCCTTGTATGTTAATGTTACAGAGGTGTAGGAGTTACAGGCTTATTTTAAATCTGCCCTTCAAACACTGCTGCTTTCAAGGCTACAGAAGAGGAGAAAGACAAAATAGAATAAAGAAGAGGCTCTTTCAAGGCGAACAGCAAAGGGGCGTGTAGACAGAAACGAAGAAACTTTGTTCTACTTTTTTCCCCTCCTGAGTTTTGCTCTCAGTGACTCAGAGGTGGGGTATTTTGGCACTCCGCTGTTTTGAATATGAATGGTGAAGTTTTATCTCTCCTGCCAGGTGTTTAACGATCCCATCCACGGGCATGTGGAGCTCCACCCGCTCCTCGTCAGGATCATCGACACGCCTCAGTTTCAGAGACTGCGAAACCTCAAGCAGCTCGGGGGGACCTACTTTGTTTTCCCTGGAGCCTCCCACAACCGCTTTGAACACTGCATTGGGTATGTGTTCAGTCAGAAACAGCGTTCACTGAGAAGGGCTAATGATTGTAAACCAACCAAGTACAAGCTTGACGACACAGTAACACTCATAATATTATATTCACTTACAGGCTAATGCTAACTAGAGTCAAAGTGGCAAACAGGTATAATAAAATGTGCCTCACTAATACAGAGTGTTTTCTTTGAGTAATCATTTAAGCAGGACTAATATATTCACATTGTCTTGCAATTTAATTGGTTTATTAAATATGATTATATTCTCAGGAAAATTCACAGCTTTATTTAATCTTTCCCACATTTCAGCTGTTCAAATGAACTCACTGCAAGGATTGGAAGAAATATCACAAAGTTTTTCAAAGTTTTTGTGACTTCTTCATTGCGTATCTTGTGTGAAATGAGTCGTTGTGTCTTGTGCCGCTGCAGGGTGGGTTACCTGGCAGGACGACTCGTTCAGGCTCTCAACGAGAGGCAACCAGAACTCCTGATCTCCCGCAGAGACGTTCTGTGTGTGCAGATCGCTGGGCTCTGCCATGACCTCGGTGAGTGGTCGTACGCAGGCCGTGTGTGTGTGTGTGTGTGTGTGTGTGTGGGTGTGGGCCTGTGTGAGAGTGAAAGTGAAAGTTAACGATCCTCAGTTTTCCAGATAAGAATAGAACAGTGTCTTCTTTCAAAATTCACTCAGAGTGCATCTGTGTATCTTCTCCCCTTTCTCCAGGTCACGGGCCTTTTTCCCATATGTTTGATGGGATGTTCATCCCCAGAGCACGTCCAGGTATTACTTGGAAGGTAAGAGACTGTGTGATACAGACCAGCATATAATCCTGTTAAGGCTGCAAATGAGTTAAAGCCTCAGAAAGATACTAATTGAAGAGACAGGCTATCTGAATCCTTTCTTTTCTACAGTTTTCTGTCACTGAGGAATTGCATCTGTTTTTGATATGTTTGGATGTGCTCAGCTCTCAAACTATGACCCATCTGAAAATTATTTGGCAATCAAACAAATGCTCTTTGATTCATGATTGCAACATACAGGCCCAGAGAGGCACATCGGCTGAACTGAATTATCTAAAAGAATTAAAATCTCAGTTCTGTTTTCCACACAGTTCAAAGTGAAGCACTGGGATTGAGCACAGTTCGACATTTTTATATCCATGTACTCCTGAGTTTTGGCGGTGAAAAATGGGAACAAACAGAAACCTCAGACTGACCCATAATAACTACTCTCTGGAAAAATAGGCTGTTTTTGGTCTGGTTATTTCTGAACAGGCCTTGAGCACTCTCTTCATCACCCACTGAGGAGACTGTTCAAACAGTTTTTATCTGCTACATAATAAGTGATATGTGAGGTACATGTTAGAAACGTAACAACCACACTTCGGTCTTGACACTCCCTATAAAGACATAGTCATAAAAAGGCAAAGACTTTGACCTTCTTTCATTCGTCTTTTAAATTAATTTATTGGATCCTAGTTTTTTTCCAAGTCCTATCAGACAATGCCATTAGTAATAAATGGCATGAATCATGTTTTACATAGGCTTTTCATAGATGGTTGTAATGATGGTTGTTATAGAGGCTGATAAAGTTCTTGTTCTGAATAACTGCTGCTGATTAGAACGAGTAAGCACACGGTCATTAAATAAGCTTTGACCACAGGCACACGGCTGTCAGTCAAATATGAGCGAGATTAGAGAAGTGTTTGCATGCGTCCCGTCATGTAGCTGAGATCAGCGCTTTTTATTTGACTTATGAGTCATACTGCTCTCCTTTCACATTGTCACCATTTATTCCCACGTTGATAAATTGATCTGTTCCTGCTGCAGCATGAGACCGCTTCTCTAGCCATGTTTGACTACCTGGTGAACGACAACGGTTTGAAGCCGGTGATGGAGCAGCACGGCCTGGTGCTGCCAGAGGACCTGGATTTCATCAAGGAACAGATTGCTGGACCATTAGACACGAATGCAGCTCAGTACCAAAAGGTACTAACGAGTGTATAACAAAATATGTTGATTAAACAGATTTATACATATAATGGAGCACAGGCCAAAAACATTAGCCATCTATTAAAAGTGGACTAAAATTTGCTGAAACCGTCACTATTCTGTAAGAGGTTCATCAGTCCTGTGGACAAATTTTTCACACACGTCACACCAGTCTACAGGAGAGGTGCCTCTATAATAATGGAGGTTTGTTCACTAGAGCCCAGACTTGCAT
Organism: Amniataba percoides; assembly: GCA_037176925.1. Classification (NCBI taxonomy): domain Eukaryota; kingdom Metazoa; phylum Chordata; class Actinopteri; order Centrarchiformes; family Terapontidae; genus Amniataba; species Amniataba percoides. Next base: position 1,303 of record JBAJHX010000188.1, on the reverse strand, counting down.
AAAGTGGTTATTTGTTGTCTTCCTATACGTGCACTCTCCTACATGTGTATATATTTTCACACACGCTCGCTTGTACATAATAGTTTGTATGTGCCTGTCTTTTAGCTTTGTTGCCCTTGTTTCAGGTGTCATGTCTGTGTGTATTTTCTTGTATTTTTGCTCTGTAAAAACATTAACAGCCACACATCTGGTTCCTTGTGAGGTTTAACAGTAAAGCTGATTCTGACGTTGCTTTTGTCTGTTCGGTCTCCACAGTGGGCATATAAAGGCCGTCCAGAGGACAAGTCCTTCCTATATGAAATCGTGGCCAACAAGAGAAATGGCATTGATGTGGACAAGTGGGACTATTTTGCCAGGTGGGGCTTATTGATCTGTTTCTTCATTTAATTATTGCCCAAGTCATACACTGAATATATTTTTTTCTGTATAATTACCATTTAATTTTGTATATTTTCTCATAGTTCTTCACTCTATCTTAACTCAGGGACTGCTACCACCTGGGCATCCAGAATAACTTTGACTATCGCCGCTTCCTGAAGTTTGCCAGGGTGTGCGAGGTGGACGGACAGAAGCACATCTGCACCAGAGACAAGGTGCTGACTTACATGTGCTTCTTGATCAGATTGTAAACCAGCAATCCTTTGGTATGATTAGTTATTTTATGACTAAACCACAAGTCATTCTTTCAACAGGAGGTGGGAAATCTGTACGATATGTTCCACACGAGGAACTGTCTCCACAGGAGAGCCTACCAGCACAAAGTGGGCAACATCATCGAGACTATGTGGGTAGATAATCGCTCTGATGGCTTGTTGTCTTGGCTGCATGATTCACTCTCGTATGGTGTGAAGCAAAATGTTCCTAAAAGTGATAAGGTGTTTTGGTGCAATCATTTAGGATCACAGAGGCCTTTTTGAAAGCAGACAAGCACATCCAGATCGAAGGCTCAGGAGGGAAGATGTTCACTCTCTCCACAGCCATTGATGACATGGAGGCCTACACCAAGCTGACAGGTCTGTAGTTACCACTGTTGTTAGCCTGAGTTTTTATCATTAATACACAGGAGGGAGATTGACAGGATACACAGGATCTGTTTCATTCTGAAAAACATGCTCAAACTTGCACTGAGCTTGTAGTTTGCAGTCATGTTGAACTGCATTATATTTCGTGTTGCACTACCCATTTTCTGTACATGACATATTAGAAATTTTATATATATATATATATACAGTACAGACCAAAAGTTTGGACACACCTTCTCATTCAATGAGTTTCCTTTCTTTTCATGACTATGAAAATTGTA
>JBAJHX010000187.1:0-10177 GCA_037176925.1 Amniataba percoides | reverse complement strand
AATATGGACAGAGACATATTAGAAACACAACTACAACAACACCAAGAGTCCTGGCTGCTTTCAGTTCAGATTTCTTAACAGTCACTTTCCCTGAATTCTCGACTGTGACAGCTGTAATATGAGACCTCATGGCACGAGCCTGAGACACAGCCACCACAAACACTCTCATATACAGAACAACAATAACAGTGATGGGATTGATGAAGGTCAGTATAAGATCTACTAATTGTTCAGCTGAGTTAATGATGTTCACACACTCTCCTGTGCAGGAAATATACCTGCCTGGTTGTTTGAGGTTATCCTTCATTATGAGGATGTTGTACAGAAGAGAACAGATCCAACAAAGACAAATACAGATTGTAACTCTTCTCACAGTGACTTTGGTGGAGTAATGCAGAGGATGACAAATGGCCACATAACGGTCAACAGATATCAGCACCATCGTTCCTACTGAGGCAGAGGTAATCATGTAGGAGAGATACTGATAGAAAGCACACATAATGTCACCGAGGAACCAGCAGCCATCTATGAGAATAATCTGAAAAAACATGAGGAAGCCTACGAGGAAATCTGAGACAGCCAGAGAGAGGAGGAGGATGTTGGTGGGATGGTGGAGCTTCCTGCAGAGATAATAAAACAAACATACTACTATCAATTATCAGTCCAGCAGATAAAATATAAATCTTAATCATTTCTTAAATTTTCTTAAAGCAACCAGTGTTTTAAATATTTGTCTACTTGAAGAGTGAGACGGAGATGATGACCAGCAGGTTAAGAGTCACACTGAGCAGAGAGATGGAGGACAACACAATGTAAATCAGCACAGTGTCAGAGTGAGAAGACTTTGGCTTCCTGCAGGAGGTGTTGAGTTGTGGAAAGCAAAGTTCAACTCCCTCCATCATCAGAGAGACGAGAGAAGTCGAGCCTGCTGAGCTCTGACAGCTCTCCGACTAAAGCTCCACGTCATATAACTATTCAAGGTCTTAGTCCCTCGTCGAACAGTCCCTCTTCTTCAGAAACCAATCCCCCTCCTCTTTACATCATCGTCATTTTTTTAAATAATTTTTTCTCTGCTGGTATAGCATTTCTAAATCATGTCCAAGGGCCATCTCATTGAAGTATGACAATAATAGTTTAAATGAATCAGTGATCTTGTGGTGCAGAGTGGAATGAAATGAACACAAAGGATCAAAAGTCTCTACATGATTTGAACACATCTGCTGCATCAATATAATATATAATTACGTTTAATAACATTACATTATTTCTTCACATTTCCTCCAAGTACTGAGGTTGCTTTTATTAACAGAATGATCAGATTTGCTGTTTACTGATATGCACTAACTTGGTTGGTGCCACAAAAAGCTTTGTTCTTCCTTGCTTTTATATTGCTTATAACTAAAATAACCACACAAAGCAAACATCATATCTCCTTACATTGATGATTTTCTTTATTATACACTGTCATGATAAAGGTAGACAAAGCATACAGCACTTGTATGTGTGTGTGTGTGTGTGTGTGTGTGTGTGTGTATGTGTTATGTAGTCCACAGACTAATGGTTTGCTGGATTTAACACCAAACAATTCCCACACTGTTTGCAAGATCTTGCTATTTTGTTCATAATTCTGGAAAATAGCAGCAAAGACCCTCAGACTGAGTCCGTTGTGGTTTCATTTCTAGAGGAACATGGTGTGACGTCATCTTTCCTCTGAATATTGTAAACCAGATTCAGGACGTGTGTTTGTATGTTCACAGGAGGACAGTATATTACCACACCATGTCAGGGCAAACAACCCCAGAAACCCTGAACAAGATAAAAAAACAAGCAAATAATAAAATGAAAGATCAGTATGTTTTTACTCCATTATTATCACAACTATATGTGTTGGCATAGATTCACAATAATAATAACCAGTCTTCATCATGTAAAGGCCAATACAGGAATCGTCTCTGGTCTTGAGCTGGTCAGTCCAAATCTTCATGGAAACCTAGCAAGAGTCAGACCAAACCAAATCAGAGTTAAGGTTTGTTGTTAACCATATAAAATACAGATGGGACATCTCATATCTGGATTCTGATACTTGTACTTGTACACCAGTTATAACACAGTCATCTGAGAATTCTTTAACTAAATAATCTTTTTAAGAAGTTTTTTAATCCCTTCATTTAATTTGTGGAGTTTTCCCTTTGGATATGGCATTTCTTTGAATAAGTGTAAACCTCTACATCAAACTAAAGAATGACACTGTTAAATCGTCATGATGGCAAAAACCAGTGATCTGTATTTCACAGGTGACTGAGTGTGTTTCTGTGCTTTGATTTTGCTCTGCTTAGCTTCTCATGGAAAACACAGTAATTTAGGGGATTAGCTGGAGGCACACCTTTCTTGCTAATTATTCAGTGCAGAACAGGTGTGCTATGGCTGGATTTCAAAATGTTTTTTTATGTCATGGAAATTTGATGTTTTTGATATAATGGCTTTCACAGGACAGCAATGGAGTCCTGGACTTCTGCCCTGATGGTCACTGATCAACAGGAAAGTTGAATTTACCTAATACGTCCATGCCATGGTGATGAATGCCGGACTTTCATCCTCATATTTTGACACAGCAGATCTACGCTTTCTCTTATCCTGGCTGCACACCTAAGAGGCAGTACAAAAACATCCAGTTTTAGTGTTGGGTTGTTTCAGGCTTTTGAGGCCTAAGAGTGGTTTATGTGAATATATTTAGGAACTGGCTGTACCGGCGCACAGGTGTTACCCTCCCGAACACACAGCTCTACTTTGCAGTGCAGGTAGACGTCACCAGTCTTGCCAGAGAACTGGAACGTGTTGAAAGAGAAGTAGTTGGACGTCCCCAGTCCATTGCCCTCCACCTTCACCGTCTCGTCAACAGGATTAGGGCAGCTGCTCAAAAACAGGAAAGCAGTCATGACAGTGGCAGACCAGCAACAGCAAACAGACGTTAACCAACAGCATCTCTGTGTGTTTCACCCTTTGATAACGAGGTCATATCTCAGGCTTCCACTTGGCGAAGGCTGATCGGTTGCCCAGCAGGAGTCCGTCACCACAAGGATCATTTTTTCATCCAGTCCTTCAGTCTTAAGCTCCACCCAGATTTTCTCGTCCAGCTGAACGTCGGTACTTGACTGGATGGCTTCTGTGCGGTCAGGGTTGGTGTAGGCCTTCATGGTGAGATTATAACTCCACTGTCCCGAAGAAATCTGCTGGATCACAGAGCTGGAAATCAAAGAAATAATTCAGTTGTCTTCACTGCACTCTCACACTTTCTTATTACAGCTTTGTTTGCACAGTGTTCAGCCTTCTGATGACAACAGACAACAACACACCTGTGTTGGATTCTGATGGCGAGGCTCTCGATATCTGGCTGAACGTAATAACAGGAGAAGTCGATATGCACTTGACCGTGACGGTTGATTATGCCAAACATGGAGGTCTTCTGTGTCATGATGGTGTTCTTGTAGATGACTTGACTGTTGTTTTTCTAAATAGTCACATGCAATCAGACATTATTATTGCACATCCAGGTGCACCTTGGATCTCATAAATCCTACTTAATAAAAAAATAAAAATTTATGTAATCAATGCTTTAAAGAAACAAAAGATAGATATAGAAAGGTCAAAGGTCAATGATGTAGTGCTTTGATCTTGCACAGATTGATTTTAAACAGTAGTTAATGTTTAGTTAGTCTAGTTAATAAAAGAGGATACCCACCATGACCACTGTACCACAAGTGTCCCGGCTACCGAAGTTGAACGTCACCATGTGGGTCAGGTTGTCCATTTCACCTTTGCAGGTCTGGTCATTTAGGTGTAACACAGAGTAATCGATGCCTTGGTCCTCCAAAAGACAATTAGCCAGAGTTACTGACGCAGACTTGTGTCCGCAGACCGTTGGCTCACCTAAACACAGATTATAAAACATGATACTCATTCAGCTTTCATCCAGATGACTTACAATGAAACAGATATGGAACATTTACTCACAAATTCAATATTTAAAACTGTCTTTTTTCAGTTCCCCTGAGACTAAAACAATAAAGCCCATTAACAATTGCCATTTTAGATTTTTTTTTAAATACAGCAGTATCTTCATGTAATCAAGGTTCACATACTTTCTATAATCTAAAAGTTCTCCTTCATAGAAATCCTTTTCTGCTGAATGAGATGTGGCAACATTTGTAAGTCTCTCACCAAACGTGTTTGTTGGTGTGTACTTGGAGGCAAAAATGGCGCGACAGAGGCAGCGAGGTTTCCAACCATTTCTCTCCTCGCAGAACTCGTGAGCACTGCAGAACTTGTCCTGACAGAGGGACTGAGGGCTTGTAGCTGCAAACACACACAGACAGAAATATGAAGGAATTAATCAATAAAAGCTGACGGCGTCTATTTGAAGATGATACATTTGGTAATCAGTGAATAAGTGAGTTTTCGATCAATGTCACACAGGTGTGTCTGCAGGGATTATTATTTTCCATGGGCTGTGCATTCTGTTGAAGCAGCTGTATGCTGTTTAACTTCAACCAGGAAATGTTAAAGTAATTTTTTTTACTGAAAAAATAAGAATATTATGTAACATTCAAGAAACCAGAACAGCAACTATTTTGAATCTCAATCTGTAATTTAATTCTGTTTTGTTGTAACACTGAAACATCTCTGTAAGAGATGCTGCCATCGTGCCAGTGTTTTACTTTGCTGTAATGTACCTTTTGCACACTGGGGGGCAGTATCTACGTGAGCTCCATTTATGCCAGAAAGGAAATGAAGACATGTTGCATGCTGAGTGATGCATATAGTTTAAGGTTAAGTTACCTAACTGTGAGTTAAGATGTTTTACCAGGATGCAAATCTATGTAAATATTTATGAGTAATAAATGAAGCAGCAAAACAAAATGCTTGGTCATCCAAATGATGCCTGTGGCAGGCATTAGATACGTTTGTAGCACCCCAGTAACTTAAAATAGTCTCATTGCTCTTTAAATGATTGTGTACATGTAATAGTACTTTTGTAGGATAGTGTCTTGGATATCATACTACTTAGAAAACTTTTGATTAAGATTGTAAAGTTATTACACATTGAGATATCATGTAAAGTGCATTAACCGCATTATATTATAAGTTCACTGCAAAGATGGCACACAAGTTATAAAAGTTATGTAGCTTAATGAAATAGTCTGTTATTGCTGGTTTGTATAAAAAGCTAACACAGTCTAAAATAAAGGTAAAAAATAGTTCCATCCATAAGAGTTCACGCCAACTTTACAGAAAATAGTGAAAGATCTTACAGCAGCTGGTTGTGGACCTCCAGTTCTCTATCGTGACATTGCTGTGGTGGCTGCAGGCTCTGGCGTAGGCCTCCAGAAACTGGCACTTTATACCATCCACCGCAGGGTATTTGCACAGAGTGTTTGTGCATGCAGTTATGAAGGGCTCTGGGTTGATGTGCTGGTTGCAGGCCGTGAAGGGAGCCTGTTTTAGCAGACTACACCTGTTCAAGTGAAAACATGACATTTCAGTCATAAAGGTCGTATTCACTCAGGTAAACAAACTAAAAGAAATTGAGGACTATCGCTGTACATAGTTTTTATTATTTAGCAACATTTTATGAGTGCTCACAAAAAGAACAGAACAAGGGTTTAAGTGTCTAGTTTTCTAGTCCTGAATGATAAATATGGTGAAGCATGCCATAGAGATTCATTGTGTATTTACCATTTGGTTTTGGCGTTGCAGTCAATTGTACTGTCAGCAGCGTCATCATACTGTACTCCACAGCTATGAGGCAAGAAAGAGCACATTATAAAAAAAAAACATAATATAAAATCCCAGTATATTTGACAACCATTTATTCAGAGTCTGTTGAGTCTTACCCACTGACAGAGTGTTCAGAGGCCCTCTCTTCAATAACAGACCTCTTAGAATTGCCACATAAACCCTTCACAGGTGCTCCTCTTGGTCCTGGACAGTTTAAGGAGAGAATATTTTAACAAACCTTTACAGTGGACACGCGCAATGCCTCCCAGTAGGGGTGATAATAGAGTATTGATGACACAGATCTTGTTTTTAATGTTCATCTTTATGCAGATGATACACCTGTAAATACATGGAACTCCTCTCCATCCCGGGCTCATTCTGCTCATTCAGGTTTGTGTTCAACAAGATCTCTCATCAATGTTGTCATTGAATTCAATCAGTATTAGTTCAAAAGCAAATTTTGTGGTACCACACAGTCATAACTTAGAGTTGATTAGTTTGAGAAATTGAATCTCCTTTGTGTCAAATGCAACATTAATGCTGCAATGTAAGAATGGACATGGTAAAATCTGTGTGAGAAAGAATAAATATATGAGAGAATTTTTTTCCCAACACAGCCTTTAGATCACTTTCAGAATATAATTTTTGTTTACCTGTCATGTGGATTTGTGCGGTGGAGCCGTCAAAGTGGACAGAAATGGTGTGGTTTGAGGATGATATGTTAGCCGTCACTCCTGTCTTGTCTTTAAATAGCACCACAGCTTCGATTACCGAAGTGGTGGCTTTGAGTGCCAGCACTTTGTCATTTACCTGTATCAAAGCAAAGAGGAGCAAAGTGACAGAGGAGAACATAAATATTACAAATTTAAAAGACACTGTTCTCAAAGAAGGCAGACATCATCAAATACATGTACATACAAGTCACGTACATGTACAATACATCACCATATTAAATGGAGCATATATGGGGTTTCATTTAATGGGATGCAGTGGTCTGTCCTCTAGAGGTTGAATGGAGGAAATACACTGCTTGTTCTTATAAATGGCCTTGAATGGTAAAACTTAAGATTCATGAGTACTACATGATGTAATAAGGTGTGTCAGGTACATGGGTTGCTGAAAATGCACAGAAGCTCTTTGTTGTATAATCTTTCTTTCTCTGTTCATGATCTTTGAAGTGGTCACATAAAATAGTTGTTGACCTTTCAAAATGTCTAGGTATTAAAGTACCGGTTTCTTCACCTTGCTCCCACTGATTCATTTCGTGAATCAGTGAGATAAAATGTTGCAATGTTGCAAAACATCATTCAAGAGGTGTGTTCTTCTTTTTGTGGGCAACTATGCATAGCTTGACACACTAACACATAACCAGTGATTGTGGTAGTGGGTGACTTACCAGAACTCTGCCACCTTGTTCCAATGAAACCTGAACACCTGCCGTGTCCATCTTCAGTATCACACGGTCCAAAAAGCTAACATCTTTACGCCGTCTTTCCTGGAAGAGCCCCAGCACCTGCAGGCCCGGGACAGAAGAGGCCTTCATCAGAGTGTATCCACACCTGTCAGGGACTGAGTGGACTCTGCCCACAAAATCGATGACAGCAGAGGCAGTCACAGTGCACACAGCGTTCAACACGCAACTGAAGGAGAGATACAAACAGAGACAAAGAGACAAGTGAAGTAAACGTACACTGGTTAATCAAAACACCCAAATAGGACAGCTGTGAAAGTTTCACATGAAAAACTACTTCACAAAGCTTTGATATAATTTGATTGCATGTGACAGTAATAATGTAAATTTTTAGGAACTGAAGTCTGTGTTTCGTCATGTTTGGATAATTCTTTGTATAATTTCTTCAGATTCACCTGCCATCGCCATTACAACGCTCCATGGGTCCGCAGTCACTGACAGCACTGGCAACTCCGTTCACATCACAGGTTACGGTGGAGCAGATGTTTGGGTCCCTCACGGTTGTATTTGTCTTATACACACCGCCTAGAGATTAAAAAGTCAAAATTTACTTACCAGAGTACAAACTGTAAACGGACTGAGTAACAGCAATGATCTGATTTTTCTTATGAATCGACCAACCTGAGAGTCTGCATCCGCTCACATCTGTGATGACGCCCCTGTTTGTTTCAGCTGTCTGGAATTTCTGTTTAGAAACTGTGAGACCATTGACTTGTGAATCAGCCTCCTAGAAAGTACACAAAAAACAGTCTACTAAAACAGTCAACTATAAATGAAATGTATTAATATTCTACAATTAAAACTGATCATCTCAAATATCACATTTCTCTAAATATTATACTCACAACATCAACATTCGTGTACCCAGAATATGTCTTGATTGCCAGAATAGCTTGGGTCCCAAAGTTTCCAAGTTCAACTTGTTCAATCTGACAACAGGAACAAGACAGTGAGATGACTCGTTTAGGGTTTTAGAAAAATCTTGTTTTGAAACATCCCTTCTTCAGGAAAACGCGACTCAGAGAAATAACAGAGAAATACTCACTTGCAGCTGCTGGCTGTCTTTTAAAGGTATGACATTGACACATTTCCCAGCATTCTTTAAGTTTGGCAGACGTTTATGCACCCCAGATCCGGCGGGTATTTGTCTTGTAAGAACTGTCAGGTCCCCTCTGTCAGCCGTCCCTCCAGACATCAAGATGCAGTCATTTTTTATTCCAGGTTTGTATAAGCCATTGAAGCAAACTGCAAATCTGTTAGCACGGAAGGCCAACTGCAGAAAAAAGAGACAAAACAGAGGAAAAAACAAACAACAAACTTAAAAAGGTTTATGTGTGGTGAAAGACATAATATGTCTTAAACATGCGAGACTGCACTCACATAAACTTTCTCATATCTTTGTCCGTAGTAGGTGATGGGACACGAAGTGATGTCCATCTCCCCAAAAGTGGTAAAAGTCTGGTTTGTTGCCTCAGTGCCTGAAGATGAGAGACCCGGATCATTTCAGAGAGTCAGGCAAAGATCTCATCCAAATCTAGATCACATGAATATGCTGGTCAATAAAACTCCATCTTAACTGGCTGTTAGTCAGATTGATGGCTTGTTAGTTAGATTAACTTTGACATATTAAAGCAAGTAAATGATTCATTTCTGACCTTTGACCCTTTCAATAAAACTTGCTCTTTGACATGTTTGACATTTTGTTTAATTTTGTTTAGAACAAAATACATTCATAGCCTTATAATACAAAAGAAAATATCTTCTGTTCTTTCAAACTTTGACTTGGTTCTGACACCTTATCGTGTAGCATCACTATCCTGTGATACTTAGACATTTTGGGAAATACACTTATTTGCTAGAGAGAAATGAGTTGAGTCTTCTTACCTGACCTTACCAGGCTGAGTGCAGCCAGGTAGAGTATGAAGCAGACCATGTTGATGGTTTGCAGACAGGGACCTGAAAGAAGACTTTCATATGTATCATCCCATCTGAGTATTTGGTGGTATTTCTGTAGAAATCTGTTTTAAACTTTCAGGAATATACCCAAAATGTTTTTCTTTTCTTTTTTCATCTGGGGTAGAAATTGGCAGAATAATCAAGATCATGTTAAATAATGTGCAGTAAGGCAAGCAAAAGGTTTCCAGGTTTTCTTACCCAGTGAAGGAGAGCAGAGAGGTTGAGAAGCTCTGTGTTTCAGCAGGACTTTCACCAGATGCTGCAGCGTCTTGTCTTTCCTTGTCTCTGACTCTTTGTCTCATGCACCGTCTTTATTTTCATCTTCAACATCTTGTTTACTCCCTTGTAGAATAAAAAAAAATCTCACAGTGACTCTTGTGACCTTTTGTCTTCCAAACTGGCTTCTGTCACGAAAACATTCCCCCTCTCAAATTACCCTGTAATTAACATCTGGTGCAGACTGCGATTATACAATGTCAGGTGTGTCTGTCTATATTCATTAGAAAACTGAATTTGAGGGAGTACAGACAGCTTTCTTACTTCGCATGTGTTTGAATCTACTCATAATCAGCAAAATAAGTAAACTTTTTTGTTTTTACTTATAAAGAAACTCGTCTTAACTGTCTGTTTCGTCTATATTTAGTTTGTAACTGGTTTGACATGTGGCGTATTTGCAAAAGGACAGAAGACAAAAGAAGAGCATCTAAAAGCTCAAATGTTCCGTTCAAATCAACACGATCTGGTCTGGAATGTAACAGGGCATGAAAGAGTTCGACAGCTCCTTTATGAGTGCTGTCACTGATGAATTTTACCTCCAGCAAAGAACGCTGACAGGTCCACCTGTGGCAGAGCAGTCACACTGAGAGAGTGACATTTCACACTCAGTCACCTTTGAGAATGAATATCTATCTATCTATCTATCTATCTATCTATCTATCTATCTATCTATCTATCTATCTATCTATCTATCTATCT
>JBAJHX010000185.1:0-10229 GCA_037176925.1 Amniataba percoides | reverse complement strand
TTACCAGAGGTGGCAGGCATACAGAGGATGAGATTTATGAAAAAAAATCAATTTTGAAAAAAAATGACTTAGGCGATCACTTTAATAAGGCGTCGATATATTATATTTCATTCTATATTTGTTTCATTAACTGACAGAAAGTGATATCTAGAAAGTGCTGTTGCTTTTGCTTCATGTAGAAAAAGTGTCTCTGTAACAGACACCATCATCATCATGACATCACATGTGATAGCTGTGGGGAAATTTTCATCAGTGAAAAAGGAAGAAAACGAGGAGCAGAAACAGACACAGTCATGTGAATGTCGAACCATAACCACTCCCACAATTCACAGGGATGAGGTCAGAGGTCATGGAGAAAGAGTCACTGGTTTGACCGTAGAAAGATCAAGATGAAATATGACACCAGAGACAATCTTTGAACAGAGGTTGCCCTCTGACCTGTATTCACATGGCCAAATTTCTACTAGCACTACTCCATCAGCCACTGCAGGGCACGAAGAAGTTCCAGAACAAGCTGCTTAGATGAGTAAGTAACTGAAAGACTACATAACAGTTTCAAATGTACAGTATTTTCATACATCTAGGAACATATTCCAGTGATGTTTCCAGTGCTGTCTCTACCATTTTCTTTCCACGATGTGCTTGTCTGTTTCCAGGGCAACAGTCACCCAATAGGAGTGGTAAGATGTGCCGTCCTCTGTAAGGTGCAGCCCTCACCTCCAGCAGCTGTATTATGTTCGAATCACAGGATTGATGACAGCAAGAGTACATCTATACTGAACTAGTATTTGTTAATCAATACATCACACATGATTTCTGATGTTCCCATTTCACACAGGGGACGGGCCTAACCTCCAGCCTGCCCGCCTCTGTGCATGCCATCACTGTTAACATGTGAAAGTGCTGCACCTCTCAGCCAAAGATTAGTGGCACTCATCCAGGTATTTGTGCTTTTCATCAGCATATGGAAACACTTCTCTTCATCCCACCTTATTCCTCTAGCAGTGCCCCGTCTCACACACATTCCCTCCAACCCTCCCCTGCTCAGCCCCTCTTTAGAGATTACTGCCATAGAGAGTTGAAACTGGCTTCAGATCTGTGCAGATAACCTATCGTGGTTATGTTACGCCCGTCTCTCTGCCTGCCTGCCTGTCTGTCTGCTCAGCGCTCGGCAGGAGGCCCTGCAGTCTTCAATTAAAGTTGTAAGGGAAAAGGAAGGGGAGAGGAAAAGACAGAAATGGAGGTGGAGGGAAATGGATGTTCTGCAACAAGTTCATGCAGATCACAGAGACTACACAGGCAGGTGCTGCTGACCTGCAGGAATAAATAAGTGACCGGCTTTCTCTTTCCATTCATTTATATGTTTCTGCAACAGAGGACTTCATTACCCAGAAATCCTGTAGTGTTACATCATCAGTGTGTAATCTGTGAAGGTTCATACCAAAAGGACAAGTGAAGCAAAAAGTTATTGATGACTAGCTTTTTCTTTCTCACTGTTTCCTTTGACAGTTTTTTTTTTTTTGTATTTCTGTTACAGGCTGACAGTCAGTCAGAAGATCAATATAAGGAAAAAAAAGTGTTGTTCATAATTTCAAGAGGAGAATTAAATTCTGTCACTTCCTCCTCCATTCGCACTGGTCAGCAAACAGAAAAATACATAACAGAGTGGACACTGACAGTGATTTGTCCACAGAGAGAGAAGTATGTGTTAAAGGAAAGAGAAAAGAAACAAAGGGGAGTGAAACTACAGTTATATGTGATGTCAAGTAGAAAACTTCACAACTTCTGCCTGTTTCCATCAAAGCCCAAAAAAATAAAGTAAAATTAAGTGTAACTGAAATATAAATTACTTACAATCATACTCTTGATATATATGTGTATTAGAAGTTAAACTTTGAATCAGTAAGTCATGATTTTATTCTAATTTAAAACAGAAATTTTTATATAGTAAATCAGGATATTTCATTTTTACTTATAATAAGAAAAAAATTAATTTTGATTAGAGTAATTTACATGGAAACTAATATCTAAAGTATCTAATACAAATAAAATGGCTGATAATACAACATGCAAGTCACAGTGATCAAAGTGATCAAACAGAGGTTACCCAAACTAGACTTAATTGTACCTCAACATACAGTTGACAGTCAACAAAGGATTACTAAGAATTTTCTAAATATTTTTCATGTTTTACATTGTATGGTTTTATATATTTATTTTGTGCCTGTTAATCTGGATTCATCATGCATATTGTTTTTGTCATTTTCAACACTGCATTTTTTTATTTACTTATTTACTGGCAGGTATAGCCTTCCATATAGCATCCATACGTGCGTGTGTGTGCGTGTGTGTGTGCGTGCATGTGTGTGCTTCCCGTTAAAGCAGCTGGACTTTTTACATAATGAAAAACTCTCTCTCCAGTGCAGTTTTAAACCCCAGCCTTAATAAACGTGAAATAAAAACTCCGCCATTCGCTCGCTCTCTTCATAAAATGTCTTGAGGGCAAACAGCGATAAAGTAGCGGGGTGGGCTTGTACCTCCGGCCCTATTAATTGGCTGGGCCACTGGGGCCCCGGGGCCGAGCCTGTTACCTGTGTGAAGAGAGGCGATTAATGCCTCCCCTTTGACCGAGCCGGGCTCTCAGCCCGGCTCTGCCAAGACGCTCTCTAATTAATCCACTCTTACTGTTGTAATAGGCTCTTCCTTGGGGAGCGCTCGGCCTCGGCTATAAGCCCCCAAATATGATTTCTCTCTTACATGGTAAACAACAGGCCCTCTCACGGGACAGCCAGAGATGAAGGAAGATGGATTTGAAGGATGCAAGTGTAAGAGAGAAACAGAGGAGGGAATAATAGGCTGATTCTGCTCCTCCGTAAGAAATTATGTCTGGCTGACAGTCATTGATGTTGATTACAGTTACATTTTTACACTCTGCTAATATGTGGACTGAAGTGACTTTATTTCATACTTCACATCTATTTTCTTTTCACCTACAGGGCAGGATGATGTATAAAGAAAGCTAAAATGATGGAGCTGACAGCATGCTGCCTTTGAGTGCTCTCACAGTTTTACAGTAATGCAGTCCAAACGTCAGTAAATGTGGAATGTGGTCGTTGTTCTTCATATTTCATGTTCAACCAACTATTAATGATGTTTCTTTTTGGCTTAAACCAAGATGTTTGTATAAACTAAGAAATAATGTATCTTTAAGCTACTTTAACATAGTGATGTTAGTACCTAAACCTAACCAACCATAGGTGTAACACATCAAAAGGCTATTATTAATCATTTTAGTGTTGTTAGTGTTTTAGGTGAGATCAGAACACACAACACAAGACTTGACTTATAGTCATTATTCTAAGCAAGGTCAAATAATAGCTACCACAGTAAGATTTCTAAGTTTGTCATAGAAACACAGGCATATAATGGCACCATTTGGCAACAGTAAAGAGGTATGAAATAATGACCAAGATTAAGAGACCAGTGTTACCCATCCCAGTCGTACAGTAATAATTATGCAGAATGGTTGAAAATCAGAGTGAAAGGCAGAGGAAGAATAGGGTTGTGTACTAATTTCTACAATGTGGTATTCAACCTTATTAGAAGGTAAAAGTGTTTATAGTTGTACTAAATGACCACACAGAAAGGCAGGTGACTGTCATAGTGAGCAAGATAACAATAATGAGGATAATGCCGTACAGTTTCAGAGAGCCTGTTGTGGACATTCATTGTCTCGACCTCAGCTGTTTGTTTGAAGAACAGCAGGAATAGCTGTGTGAGGATTGTACAAAGATAGCACAGAGTTGGAAAGGTGTTGGGGGAGGATGTCTGTCTGTACATAGTGTTACAGAGTACACTGATGCTTGGATGTGTAATGGGCATACAGAGGGACAAACCCAAGCCCACAGTCGGAAAATAAGGTCACATGACAGCCACTGGCCCAAAATGACATTTTCACCTATAAAATCATCACAACGGAAACAGCTGCAAAACAATTAAATCGACTGTATTATCAGAATTGGATCCATTAGGTACAATTAAATCGAGCATCTAAAGCACATGCTCTGTAGGCCAGAACAAAGGAGTCCATGTTTTCACTGAACATGCCGGTGAGCAGCTTCCTAGCCAATCAGGTTAGTGGACCTACAGACAACAGATAACTCCTGTTGTTGTTACCATTCATTTCATTATCCATCACATCTTTAAGGACAAGTAAAAAAAATTGGAGACTCCAGTAACTTCCTGTCAGCCTCAGTGAAGCTTTCGTGTTGCCACACTGAGTTATACAGAACCAAACAACCCTGATCACATGAACAACCACAGCTCCAAACCTGACCCCTAACATACAAACAAATCAGGCTTAACTGACTACACTAACTGCACTTTAGAGATTTTTCCTCATATAACACTTTTTTATTGAGTGATAATCGGTCATCAGAAAGACAGAAATACGAGAAACCAGCACACACACAGAGACAGACACACGCTTATGCCCTCTCCTTTCCATCAGTGGAACTTTGGCAGCCTGACCCTGCGGCTCAGAGACCAGAGGTCTGCACTGTGTCAGCACTGAGGTGGCAACACACACACACTTCTACATTTACACACACATTAGCGGCTGCGGGGAGGCAGGAGGTGCTAAATGGCCTAAAATGGACTCAGTCAGCGACTAATGATGCTAGCACATGTTTCACACCACAGAGGATCAGACAAGAGCAGGACCAGCGGCCGCCGTCCAGCAATGACTTCTAATGAAGCAAAGGTGGTTATAGTACTGAGGCATCATGGGACCAGGAGGGAAAAATTTACACCTGTCTGTGAAAAAGTTGCTATAGCAGCAAGTGGAAGTGTCCACTTTAAATGGCCTTTTTTTCTTCCTGAATTGATTACGTCAATAACGTTTGTTTAAAGAGGATGGCTGCTGCTCTTAGACCTAAAGCACAAAATAAGTCACATAAGCAAGTAATAAATAGGTTGTATATTGAAGTTACAGGGTGAGCTGATGAATTTTACAGCCTGAGCTTTGCACAAACCTTGCCAATATATGTTTCCAATCAGCCTATTGATGAGAACGTGGCATGGGAACTTTGCTTTCCTAAGAGTACTTCAATACCAACACTTCACACACATTGAGCAGGTGATTGTTGGTCTTGACTCTGTTGGAAATCCAACCAGTGGTGGTGGAATTTTCTCAGTATCAAGGATTGCAGGCTGTGATGTTCCGTTTGATTTGTTGGAGAAAAGTTTCTCAAATATTTTCATGTGATGTGATGTTGTGAATCGCTTGTCTAACATCTTTGCTGTTGTTGGTGTTGTGGTCTCTCTCCTCGTTACTCTGCTTTGTCTGTTTGATACCAGTTTTCAGTCTCACTCTGATTGTGTCTTATGTTCCTCAGTCACCTGACCATAAGGCAGTGCAGCAAAGTGCAGCTATGATATGTTCAGCCAAACAAATCACTCTACAGGGCCTTGTGGCTCAGTCCTGTGCTCTTCTCAGTTCTGTTAATCCCGGTCAAGATGCTCTCAGTGATGCAGGAGTAGAACTTCCTCAGTGGAAGCTTTCCACTCTCTCCACCGTGGACCCGTTGATATTAAGGGGGACATATTCTTCTGTGTCCTTCAGGTGGATCTTTTCATTGTTATCTGTGGTCAGACCTACCACAGCTGTGTCGTCAGCAAACTTAATGATGTTGTAGTCGAAAGTGGCTTCACAGCGATGTGTGTACAAAGAATACAGAGAGGGGCTCTGAACGCAGCCTTGGGGTGCTCCAGTGTTGAGGATGAAGAGTGTTTCCTCATTCCCCTGGGGGTCTGTCTGTCAGGAAGTCAAGGACCCACTTGTGCAGTGAGGTTTTTAATCCCAGGTCCTTTAGCTCTTTGATAAGCTTGGAGGGAATAATGGTGTTAAATGCTGAACTGTAGTTAATGAACAGCATTCTCACATAGCATGAATCCTCAATGTTAATAAAGGATATATAGAATTTTTCACAAAAACAAGACAGGTGAAACACAATGGAGTAGGTGCTGAAAAGTGAACTGTGAATCATGAACATCAGGGAACATAAAACTATACACCTTTCAGATCCTATCACTGATGTAGGTAATACATGCAGAAATGCACACATGTCTGTAAAAAGAAACCCAGCATATGACTCCTGATTTACCTGACCTTTAATCCTAGTGTTTTGTAAATCATGTGTACAGTGGATGCTGGATTTTATATTTGATTTCACAAGTTTGCAGAATGTGATTGCCTGTTGAACTCTATTGCAAATGATAATAATAAAACTGGAAATGTGTGATATTCATTTCATGCATATTCAAAACTCACCTGCTAGGTGTTACTGCAATAATAAGCACTAAGCTCCTTTTCTCTATAGGCCTTGCATACTGATGGTGCGTGCATCGTGCCTGCTTTGCACAGAAACAGCTTGAAACTGGAGTCACATATACAGCTCACTAATGAGAAAACAATAGGGGAGCCATGGCACAGTCTCACGCCTTTTCTTCACATATTTCCATATACTTTCTCCAGTCTCTTCCCCTTTCTCCCTCTTCTCTCCTGCAAATGTTCTTGCTACTCACCTCACACTTGGCCCTCCTATATGGGGGGGTGAGTGTGAGTGTGTCGCCCTGGGAGGGAGGTTTGGTGAGAATTCCCCTGAGCTCTGATCTGGAGATGGAGAAGCAGACGCTCTCACCTATCAAAGCCTCAGGCAGGGGTTCCACACACCCATGTAACTGATATTATTTCTATTTGATGATTAAGCCACAAGGCCAACTGTGGCCACAGATGAAAAATGCTGCACTGGAGATCACAAACCAAGTTACCGCTCTGTGCTCTGTTCATTTAATCAACAGAGGACATTTTCCTCTGTGGACAAGCCTGACAGAAGAGTCCCAGAAACCATAACTTTAAATCATTAATGATAAATTGATTAACCCATAAAGGACCCATCCAAATTTACATTCTTTTAATATTTTAATTTTTAATGAGAAGATCTGTATCATTGAATATCTGTGTCCAGCATAGGGAAACAGTGTGCCTAGGTCAGTACAAAGACTAGAAGTAATGTGAGGGGACACTGATGGTTCACAGACACTCATAACTTCATTACAAAAAACAGTACCTCTTTTCCACAAAGCTGTCATATTTACATTATTGGTTGGATGTAACCAAGGTTAGTGGAAGGAGCAGATCCACACTATTAGAAAACACAAAAAAGCCTCCTTACTCCCAAAAGCTTACTTACTTACTTTTAAAAGCAAGATTCTGTATTATACCAAGTCCTCCAAATGACCTACAAAAACAAATAAGTCAAACAGTGAGAAGATTAGTTTCAGACAGAAAGTCTGCTGGTGTAGAAGGAAGTGAAGGTGATGCAGGATAATTATGGGTTGCCAGAGTCGCTAACTGAAGGTCCATCTTCAGACCTGCTGCATGCTCTCCTCATGGCAGGAAGTGAATGGGAGGAAACATGTCACCTAAATTTAGGTGTATCAATGGTACTAAGAAAAAGTTTACTTTGTGTCACTATTTGTTTCACCATCACCATATTACATATTAATTACTTATGAATCTTCCAAAGCCAAAAAGAAATACATTATCTCATCATTATGCATGTTGCAAATGGCTGATTAAAAAAGAAAAGAGTATTTTGCTTGCTTCTAAAACAAATGCATGCACAAACCAGATCAATATAGTACATACATATATATATATATATATATATATATATATGTATATATATATATGTATAAATACACATACATGTGATGGTGAAGTTTTTGTCTGCACGGCCTGCCAAAATCTACTCAGAATGAAAGTTCAATGTAGTTGCAAAAAATGTAGCAAAAAAACAGGATCCTTTGATGATCAGTAAAAAAAGAACAATATACTCCTCTGTCCATGGTAGAGTATGAGATGAGATGTGCCGTCATCTCATTCAGTGAGGGAAATGACCAATTATGTGTCACATTTACTGTACCAAAGTATTTATAGAGAAAAGGGAAAGTGAAACCCCACCCCACCATTCTGCTGAGGACGAGGGCAGTTGTCGTGGAGTTACCTGGGTCTGGGGCCGGGGGACAACTGCTGATGATGAATTGTTCATTAGTTCTGGCAGCGGCTGGGAAAAGAGACACAGACACAAAACTTGAGAGAGAGAGCCCCAGGCCATTACCCAGCCACAGCATATGCACCAATTTCACCCCCCACCCCGCCCCCTTCCAGCTAGCTAGCCCCCTCACTCTATGTTCACACACATCACAGACATGGATCAGCGACCCCCACCTCCACCCACCTCTCCATCCTATTTTGATGTGTACTGTGGGGGTCACCAGGGGTCACGTCTGAGGGCGTCTGGATGGAAATATGGGTTGAGGAGGGAGGGGGGAGTAGAGACAAGGGACTTATCGCCTGAGGGTGTATCTTACACACACACATGCAAACAGATGCAAACATGCATGCAGACATTATGGGGGGCTGGACGTGGCCTGATGGGCTCAGTGTTACGTGGACACAGAGCAGTCAGCACTACATTTGGTAATGCATTTAAATTGTGCACGTGTGTGCAGACAGGAAGACAGCACTCCTCGCTGAGATGGGACACAAAAGCACATGGTAGACTTAAATAAGAATAAGGTGCTTTTTCCTCTTTCAATTAACCTTTAACCCCTTTGAATCCAGTTTCCCTCTTTGTCTCCCCTTAGAAACATTACAATCTCTGTTTTGATTTAAAATAATTGTGTGTGAGATTGAACAAAGCCTGGCTATGCAGCATGGGTTTGTACTTTTGCAGAGGTGCAGAAGACCTTTTTATTCAAGGTGATGGTTTGAACTGTGACACTAGACAGCTCTACAAAACCTCAGATTACCATCAGTGACACATTTGTTAAAGGTTATTTGCTTTTAAACACCCAAGTGTGACAAAAATGGTATAGCTCAGGATAGGGAACAGCCATGGTTAGATATAGTGGTGAATTATGATTCAAATTACCAAAAAAAAAAATAAATAAATAAAAAGTAGTCTGAGGACACAGACTCCGATTTCTCAGACAAAAGTCAGTTGTGTTACATCTCCATCCACCACCCTGACAACAGCACCTTTCCACTTCGTTATATAAAGGACACACTACTTCCTACACTTAGCTAGACTAGAATCGTCCAATTTGGACCTACTTCCTGGACGTACTGCGTTGAATATTTTTAAAAGGAAACAGTGATCACAGGTCTGTCTATAGCAATAAAGACAAGTGTGAAAAGTTAATGTTGGAGAAGAAAACCTTCAAAAATGGCCTCTTGATATTATCAAATACTTTTTACAGACTGTTCACCTTGGAGCTGAGACGATCAGCGGTCACAGCACAATCGCCTTCATATCACAAACTATTGATTGATATATCTCTGATTGTCGGGGCCTAATGTCCTATGAGAACAATAAAAGCTTCCAAATTAGTATAGTAGAAAAGGGAGACAACTGGCAAGGACATTTTGGAGACGGCATGATGGAGCTCAAGCAGGATGAAGGTGGGTGGACATTAGGGATATTAGTATGTATCGAGGAGGAGGCCCCTGGCTGTATCAAGCAGGATTTATTAACACAGATTGATCCAGGTGTCTTTGAACATGACTTTCCCCTCACCAGGCCCTCCAGATGGATGCTAATCCCTCTGCTGTGCAGAGTAGACTCAGTGATCAGTTAATTTTCACTTGGGGTCATTTCCACTGTAAACTACCTTTAAATTCATGTTCTGCACTCAGGGTCACTTCATGTAGCAGTGCAAAGACATTTCATCTGCATTTCAACTGCCCCGTACAAACCTGAGCGCCGCACACAAAAGTTTTCGCAATAGTTTCTTTAATGAGGTATAAACTTTCTAATATATACCTTTATACCTTTTAATGCAATATATATATGATTTCTTTGTTTACACTTTAAATAAGCTGCACACTGTAGGTTTGCATACAACTGAAGATGAAACACACCACAATGGAAAAACCCTGTAAAATATGTGGTGTTACCCAAAGGTTAGACTGATAACAGGATGTAGTTGCTGCTTGTCATAATAACACACTACCAGTCACAAACGGGCTTATTCTGCTAGGATGGTTAACCCTAATCCTAACCCAACAATAATATATTAAAAATAAAAACAACATTAAATGTGTGTAGAGAAGAACTGAGAATATACTCACTGATCATTACTATTCACAGTGATATATAAGA
>JBAJHX010000181.1:0-10392 GCA_037176925.1 Amniataba percoides | reverse complement strand
GGACTATGCACCTCTAGATAAATTTGTGTTCACTAGATGGTTACCTGATTGTACTAAGATTAAGTTTAGGGAAACAGCTTCAACAGCATTAAAGTCTGTAGAAATTCCAACCATTTCTGATGACTCTCATGTTGACTCGAACTCCTCCCGAATCGATCAACTTGTTAGTAACACCATGGACTTACTTAGAGGCACTCTGGACTCTATTGCGCCGTTAAAAAGAAAGATTATGAAACAGAAGAGGTTGGCACCATGGTTTAACTCTGCCACTAGAAAGTTAAAACAAAAAACACGACGCTTGGAAAGGTTATGGCGCTGCACAAAAGAGGAGGACTCTCACCTAGCCTGGAAAGAGAGCCTCAAAGCATATAGGAAAGCTTTGTGTAATGCCAGAGCAGCCTGCAACTCAGCACTAATAGAGAAAAATAAGAACTGCCCAAGGTTTCTTTTCAGCACTGCAGCCAGACTGATGCAGAGCTCTATTGAACCCCGATCCCCCCTGAGTTTAAGTGGTAATGACTTCATGAGCTTCTTTAATAATAAGATCTTGAACATTAGGGAAAAAAATCTGTCACAATCTGCCCCTGTTAGACCCTAATATATGTAACTTACTTTCTGTGACTGTGAAAAGTTTGTGACAAGTACGGAGGTCACAGACCATGTGCTGTGAGAATAAATAGCACAACGTACATAAAAGGAATTGTAAGAAGTCAAGCACAAGGCTGTATTACCAAAAGTGAAGAAACCTCTTTCCTGACATGGGTAAGATATATGCTTCACAGCTGAAGCCTTAAATGGTCATAGAAGCAGGCAGACTGAAATACTCTGGGTATTATTAACACAAAGCAAAGGTATATAAGACAAGGATGATGTTTAGTCCAATGTATGTCCACAGGTCCCTGGACCGTGAGCATCACTCTGTTGTGAATAAATTTTGGCCGTGTCAAACTCAAAAAAAAAAAAAAAAAAAAGATGAGTTGTGACTGTGAAAAGTTTGCGACAAGTACGGAGGTCACATACCATGTGCTGTAAGAATAAATAGCACAACGTACATAAAGGAATTGTAAAAAGTCAAGCACAAGGCTCAGCTGTATTACCAAAAGTGAAGAAACCTCTTTCCTGACATGGGTAAGATATATGCTTCACAGCTGAAGCCTTAAATGGTCATAGAAGCAGGCAGACTGAAATACTCTGGGTGTTATTAACACAAAGGTATATAAGACAAGGATGTTCAGTCCAATGTATGTCCACTGGATTTGTCTGTTCCTGTGTAGGCTTGAAAGCACTTTTTTAAAGCTTCTACCAAATATATAGTTTTACTCTTAGATAAAGGAAATTTCTAGAACAGCTGTTCACTATGGTCTTTATCAAATGTAAACTCAAACAGGAGGAAATAGTGAATTTATTGGGGACTAGTTTTAGCGGCCTTTTAATCCATATGTGGTATTCTTGGTACATTGTGGGTAATAGAATGATGTATGGAGGACTACGTCAAAATAAAATACGTGTATGACCATAGTAATGTAGAAACTTGTCATCTAATGCAATACTGTGACTCACTGATGTGTTTCCATAATTTCTGGATTATAGTGGATCTATATGGAACAGAGGAAGAAGATATATCAGGCTTTGGATACACACTACACTGTAAAAACGATAACTAGCGACTGTTGATCTTATTACAATTTAAAAACTGATGTGACTCAAAAGTGAACCTCTGCTGTATGCAACAATGAAAAACTTATTGTCTTAAACTTGTCTCTATTGTCTATTGTCTCAAACTGCCCTTACACTCATACTTTCTTGTAAGCTCAACAAAGACATGAGAGTTGGCATTTGTGCCCCTCTCACTTCACAGACCTCATCTGCGCATGCGCATTAACCTTTGCGTCAACCTTTGAGTCAGAGCGGGAAAGAAGTCCAGCAGGGCATTGAGCGGTTTTGTCTTCAGCAGTAACAGGATTGCCTGAGTTTGACGGGGATTAGCATTTTTTGTATTTCACGATTGTGACTCATCTGTCTTGTGGACAATTGCTCGAAATAGACTACTGCCGTGTCCTAGACTGAATGGGAAGGAATTTGCCATCTGATGAAAAACATTATCAACGGCCCATATCTGCATAACACAGTAAGTATATGTTTTTTGTCACTGCCTTAATGAAAGAATGTCTCACAGTGTTGGCCATCCTAGCTTAGTATTTCGGATAAAAGATGTTGATTAATTTAAGGAAGCTGTAGTTCGCAAGTTGCGGGTGGTTTTCTTCATGTTTTCTGTGGACAGAAAGAGCACATTTAGTCCATCACAGTCTAATTTCGCAGTTTTACTAAAATACCCCCTGTGATAACATTTAAGGAAGCGCGGCACAAATGTGTGCCAAAATACACGCTCTATTTTTCAGTCAATTACGTAAGCCTTAATGATAAAGATAATTTCATTGTGGTTCATTAGCAAAAAGAAGCTTGCCTTGCCACTAGTTTACTAGTCTTGACTAGCCTTGAACCTCCAAAGAGGGGTGGGGTCCGACCGACGGGTAGGGTCAGGTTCGTAATTTCTATCATTTTACTCGGGCTCTGGCTTGCACTCCGGTTTGCGCAGTAAATAAGAAGTCATGGTGAGTTTTTATTATTATTATTATTATTATTATTATTATTATTATTATTATTATTATGAGCGTCTTATTCGAACTCGGAGGGATCTCAACTTGCTAGTCAGCTTGCGTCCAACTTGCTAGCCTCACACATGGAAACATGTAAGCTTGTAAAGTTGAGTTGTTAAGTGAGTGGTTTTGTAAGTTCACAAGATCCAGTCAAACATTGACATCTTCACCATGGAAAAAGTGTGCAATGGGCTTGTGTTCATCGTAGACTGTGTTTGTGTGTTCAAAACACTTGGTGCCTTAAGGTAAGCCAGTGCAGTGGTCTCCCAGAATTCCACAAGATTGTGGCCTTTCTTGTCAATGCTGAGCAAGTGACATTCATATGTAAAAGACTTTCCTCTTGGTACATTGAACATTTCAGGTCATATGCGCTTGTTGAAAGACACTGTGATGAACTCTTACACCTGGATCAAGATTTACTGGTGGATTATCACCCTCTTGCAGCCTGCACAGTTGGCAGAAAGCTGATGGTGACCACAAGGACTTTCATTCTTCAGTAAAGGACCTCAAGAAATGGTATGTAGTGTGACAAAAAGTGTCATATGATTGAATTTACTTCTGTGACACTGCATCTTATGGTACAGTTTTATTACATTATCCTGGGTTGATACTTCTAATATTTTGAGATTAAATGATAAGCTGATAATTAAATCAGGGAAAACATCTATGATGCAACAAATAATCAAATACTTCTGACTATAGTTTCACTAGTTTCTCTCTTCACTTTTCAGGCATTGTTACTTCGTGTGGTTATCTCTCCAAAAGAAGCCCGGCGTCTCCAGCTTTCTGAAGTACCAGAATCTGTGGACCAGCTTGTTGCTGTTATTAAAGAGAGACTGGAACTTCAAGGTGATTTTTCATTGCAGTTTGAAGATCCAGACTTTGGAAATACACTATGCAGTTTGACAACAATGTCTGCACTACCAGCTGAGCGTGCAGTCCTGCATGTTGTTTGGGACAGTGATTCTTCTTCTCTTAACCAGTCTACTAGTTCAGTGTCCTCTGTCGATACAGCCAGTGTCCACTCTGATGATATCAGGTCTAGCTTAACTGATTACATCCAGACCAGGCAGGTCACACAATGGCCCTCTCCCTTTCCTATCCCTAAGTTCTCATATGACGTGGAACTACAGTTGCGAAAGGGCAACAACATTTATGAGAATTCAAAGAAGGGCCTTGATGTAACCAGAGAAATCAAAATGGAAATTTTGGACAAAATTGCACAGGCCATTTTTTTAATCAAAAGCTACCCCGAGAGAGATGAACTGGAATCTGTTGCTTCTTCACTGGTTCTCAAGTATCCATGCCTAAAGGAGCCAGGTAGCATCACAGGCTATGAGGGATGGAAAACATCAAGTACAAGCTTGGAAACTTCAGATCCAAGCTGCGTCGTG
The DNA here is from genome assembly GCA_037176925.1 of Amniataba percoides. Taxonomy (NCBI): domain Eukaryota; kingdom Metazoa; phylum Chordata; class Actinopteri; order Centrarchiformes; family Terapontidae; genus Amniataba; species Amniataba percoides. The sequence goes on along the minus strand of JBAJHX010000181.1, from coordinate 6,341 downwards.
CAGGCTGCAATGAGGTGGATGTGAACAGCAAAAGAAAAGGTGGTGCTGAGGACAACAGTCGATTCACCCTGAAAAGGCCCAAACGTGGAGAGGTTAATCATGTTCCAGATTATCCGCGATACAACAATGATGTGAATCTTGAAGAGGAAAGACTTCACCTAATTGAAGAAATGAAGAAGAAAAGAAGGGATACAACACTTATGCAGCACAAGATGGAGCTGACATTTTCCCTAAGATGTAAAGAGATCGTTGAGGGGCAGCCCATAGTATCAGAGGTCCAAGAGCGGTTGCCTGCACTTTTTTCGTGTGAGCAGGTAAGGCTAAGATTGGTGTAATTATTTGTTTCACATGCTCATTGCAGTGAGTGCAGTTAAGTAGGACTGATTTATACTTATCAACTGTAAATTATGTCACTTTTCAGATTTCTCAAGAATTTCGTCAGATCACAAGCAAAGACCTCCTGGAATCTTTCAGAGCATCCCTTGACATGTATGTGCCTCACCTGCTGAAACTATACTGGGCTAGGAAGGGGGCATTTGGCCAGGAAATGGAGGATGTCCTTCATGCACTTGATGAAAAGGTAATTTACTCTAAATGTTTGAAGCTAATACATGTAACATTTCATTCACACACAGACTATCAAACTGCAGAGTCAGAGTATGTCAGCAAATGCAAAGGGTTCATTGGTGACATTTAATAACTATTTGAATTATAATTCGTAAACATTTATTTTGAAAGCAAGCACAACTGGTTACTAGACATAATAATTGATTACCTAAAATAAAAGTCTAAGTACAAGGCTTTTTGTATACATTTGCAAATTAGTCTATATATATACAAATTTTCTTAGATATTTGATCTGGAAATCCAGAATTTAGACACATTTACCAGTGAATGAATAAAATGTATTCATCCCAATATGAACTGAAGCGCTGGGTCCGGCACAGTGAGAATGGGGGCAGTAGTGAACTTTTCAGTCTCCTGAACGCCTCCTTGGCCTTCGAGTTCCACTGAAACTCTATCTTAGATTAAGTTAAAGCATGCAATGGTGCGGCAACAGAGCTAAAGTTTCAGATAAATTTTCGATAAAAGTTAGCAAACCCCAGAAATTGCTGTACCTTTTTTGGGGGGGCCAGTCGGTTATAGCGCTAACTTTTTCAGGGTCCATAGTGCTTTGCTGTTATAACCGATGAGGCATGAAATTCACATTTTTCAACTTTGACAAATTACTTATTTTCTAGCAGACGAACTAGGACCTGGCGGACATGACGTTGGTGAGTGACTAGGTCAGGAGAGAAAATGAGAATATCATCAAGATAAACAAAGACGAAGTCATCCAGGAATTCCCTTAGGATTTCATTGACAAAGGACTGAAAGACAGCTGGTGCATTGGTTAGACCAAAAGGCATGACCTAGTACTCATAGTGTCCGTTTGGTGTATTGAACCCGGTCTTCCACTCATCTCCTTCCTGAATTCTCACCAGATGATACGCGTTCCACAGGTCCAGCTTGGTAAAAATCTTTGCTTGCTGAAGGAGCTCAAATGCAGAGGAGATGAGAGGTAACGGGTAGTGGTTCTTAATTATGATTTCATTCAGTTGGCTATAGTCAATGCAAGGTCTGAGGGAGCCGTCCTTCTTACCAACGAAAAAGAATCCAGCGCCAGCCGGTGATGAGGAGGGGTGAATGATTCCAGACCGCAGCGATGCTTCAATGTACTCGTCCATGGCCTTCCTCTCAGGGCTGGAGATGGAGTACAGGCGAGATTTAGGGATAGGCACTCCTGGAATGAGGTCGATGGCACAGTCGCAGTCATGGTGGGCGGGGTAGAGACGTAGCCTTGGTCTTGTTAAAGACCTCCTTTAAGTTATGGTAACATGGTGGTACTTTGGAGATGTCTGGATAGGCGCTGAGGTTCAGAGTCTGGTTGCTAATGCTTTGTGAAGATATAGAAACTGAGAGAGGAACAGACAGACAAGATGCGAGACAGGCAGACCCCCACTGATTCACCCTCCCCGTTCCCCAGTCAATGTAAGGATTGTGTTTTGACAACCAGGGAAACCCCAGAATGAGAGGGTGAGTAGCACAGTTAAATACATGAAATCTGATTTCTTCTGTATGGTTTGAACTAATAGTTAGTTTCACAGAACAAGTCTGGTCAGTGACATAGCTTAGCAACTTCCCATCTAACGACCTAGCACTGACCGGACTGCGAAGAGGTTCAATGTCTATGCCGAGAGAGGAGGCAAGAGCCTTGTCAATCAGACGCTCATCGGCACCAGAGTCAATCAGAGCTAGGAGGGGAACAGTTTTACCTTTAATTGTAAGAGTCACTGGAGTGACACTGATGAGTCTCTTCTTTTACCGGTCAAGTATTAACACGATGACCTGATTTTCCACAATAGAAACAGTCTCCTTCTTTCATTCTTCTCTGTCTTTCCTCTGGAGCCAGCTTTGTTCTGCCTGGCTGCATGGGTTCCTCCGATCCTGCAGATGGTGCTGGGGTCTCAGGCACAGGAGTGGAAAGGTGGTAAGATCTCCGGAACTCACGGGGAGAGTGAGGCGCCCCCTGGACCCCGGAGGACCTCCGACCCAGCCGACGTCTCTCTCGCGGAGACGGTTGTCAATGCGAGTCGCCACTTCGACCAGGCTTTCAAAGTTCCCCGGTAAATCCAGTGGAGCCAAGCAGTCTTTGATCTCCTCCGTGAGACCGCGGACGAATGCACCGTTGATTGACACCTTGTTCCACCCGCTGTCCACCGCCAGTGTGCGGAATTCAATGGTGTAATCCACCACCCTCTGGCGTCCCTGTTGGATACTGAGCAGAGCAGATGACGCTTCCCGTGCGAGGGACGTCTGGTCAAATATTCGAGACATAGCTTGAGAGAAGTCTTGAGCATTTTGGCAAATCTGAGCACCCCGAGCCCACTCCGCCGTGGCCCAGGCTGCCGCTCTCCCGGTCAGGTGAGACACCATAAGCTTGCTCGGAGGCGAAGGCAGCCGGGTAGGTCGTAAAATGAAGATCACACTGGGTCAGAAAAGGACGACACTCACCCGACTCTCCTGAGAACTTTTCCAGTGGAGCCAGGCGGACCGGAGGGAATGAGACAGGCACGGAGGTGGTTCGTGATGTCACTGTTGTCATCCTCACTGTTGTTGAAGACGATGATGCACTGAATGCAGCTGATGTGGCTGTTGTATTGGAAGGGGCCATCATCCCGCAAGACTTGCCGGACCTCTGCACTGCCTTTGCATATGTATTTGGCCTATTGTACACTATGAACATTGATTATCCAAAGGAGATGTCCTATACTTTTGAGGGAGTCCAGTTCATCTTTTTTGAACTTGATTCTCGATGTTCACAGCGCATAAGGTCGCTCAAAACAAAGCTATTGCTGTAGAAAGAGCAAAATGTTGGAAGTGTCTGTTGCCAGTTCACAAAACATGTTGAAGATGTATTCTGTTGTGGCCTAACCAAATGTTATTGTCACTGTGTGTACTTTGTATGTGCTTGCACTTTACTGAAGCAGGCAAGTGTTGCAGGTCCAAGGCATGCGACCGAGCAAACAGTTATTCTGGTAAAAGGTTAAATGAGCACACAGGACGGCATTAGGCTGTTGCTGCATAGGTTCCTCATCGCAGAATACTTGTTAACATTTTCTTTAGCCAAATAATTCTTCCTTTCTTTAACCGTATTCATACAAACTCAGTTTTACAATTTACAATCTGCATTTAGTTTCAAGTCTCAACAGGTATTAACAAATGTCCCTTTATAAAACATCTTTCCATATCCATATGCTTTCAATTAACAGTAACCAACTAAATAAATGTACATTTATGGCTATTGGAGCCCGGGGTTTCTGACCCAACAGGTAAGGAGCAGACATACACACACTGTCATGGCGTGGGACTTCACCTCAGAGATACAAAACAAAACACATTACACACAACTCCAAACTCACTTCTATGCCTGTGAAATACAAATATCCTACACACAATTCTCATGTGTTTTTCTGCTTATATACAACATGAACCTGGTAAAAGGTTAAATGAGCACACAGGACGGCATTAGGCTGTTGCTGCATTGGTTCCTCATCGCAGAATGACGAGAGAGCCAAGAAGAGCGCAAAGCACAGTTCCAGACCGCTGCCAAACGGCCTGTTGCCACCTACTGACATCTTTGGGTATTGCACCACTATAATTAGTCCATAATGACTGAATAAAAGCCCTTCAAACTTATAATAAAAACATCAGCAGTGACAGAAATACATTAACATTCTTTACAGTAGTATGACAATACCAAAAAATGTGACCACATCTTTTGTGTGTCACACAAGTCATCTTAACCACGTAGGTTCTATAGAGATTTCTGATCAAAGAAGTGGTGCTGTAATTTTAGTTTTTTCTCCCCAGATTCTTTTATGTGGCAGTGATTTTAACAGCTTTTAGTTAATGAAGAATGAACAACAGTTGTGGAGGCCTGGTGAGTTTTATGACGGCACATATTTAAAGGCCAGACACATGTTGAATGCCTTTTATTGTAATGTTGCTAATAAACATGAAGGCAAAGTTTGAGCTGTGCTTTTGTCATATTTTGCAGCACAATATTTACATACATAACATACATGTGTGAAAACATGTTATGTTAATGCAGCAAGAATATTAATGTTGGTCTCTCAAAAATATCTTAATTGGTATTAAAGCCGAGTTTTGTCATGTTGAAGGAGGAATTGTTTTTTTATCCCACAATATTCTTTATCTGTGTTGAAAGTAAAAAACATGATATTTAAATAAGAAATTAATTGTTGCTCCTACCCAAATATCCTTGTTAGATAAACTAAGGACTCCAAGTTGGCAGAACTCATATAGTAACTTGAGAATTTTAGTTAAGTCGACAACTTAAAAATTGTGTGACTCAGATGATAAAGTTGTCCATCTATTAGGATGTCTCCTCATTTGTACTGGTAGATTTCCTAGGTTATAAAACCCCATGAACCCCTAATATACTCCTCCATTAACCTAATGTACACAAATTTGAAGCAATCTTTCCAACCACAGTTTGTTTATTCTATGATGTAAAACAACAGTGGTGTTTTATGGCAGCAGTGTGCCGCACATTGATGTTTCTTCAACCTTTCATTAGAATCACATTGGCTTGGTTAACTTACGTTTCACAAAGTTGGTACATAACCTAACTAATAAATACTGTACTAATAAAAAGCAGAGGACTTGTAAACCCAACTTATATACATTTATATATTTTTTCATTCATATATTTTTACCCCTATATGGGCCATTCTACCGAATTCGAGCAAATTGCTGTCCCACAATAAAAAAACGATTGAACAAAACATTACAATACAAGTACTCAGACCTTCAATATTTACTAAGATTAAGTTATGATGTAGTTAAACACAAGACTGTAACTAGAAAATAATTAAGCTAAATACATACAAAATCATCATTTATGCTACCTTCCTAGGCACTTTCTATTGGGAATTTTTTTCCAATGGTGTATTTTGATTTGTATGTTTGATTTCTTTTAAACAGAATGTAAAATATATAAATTAATTTTGAATTTTTTTAAATTACAAAATATGCTTTAAAAAATGCTGTCCCACACTTTTATGTGTAACACAAGTGGTTTTACCATGTGGGTGGAGCCTGGTTTTAGCCACACACCTGAATTTTTAACCAGGAAGTGACACAGCATCCCTGTCGCTCATGGCAGCATGGTGAGTGATTACCTCTCATCATTTTTGAGTAAATGTGTTCCAAAGTTTGAAAATCAGCACGTTACATTAAAAACCGTCACAACCGTAACACATATTATCTGCAAGGAAAAACACTTTTGGGGGCTCAAAGCAAAATATTATGTTTTCTTGTGTGTACAACTGTTCACACACCTGTTTCTAGCCATTTACTTATTAGCATGCTTGAGACCATAACAAATCGTGACGTTACGGTTGTGACAACATGTAATGTTCCACATATGTAAGGCAATTTTTGATCATTAATATTACATTATACTCTTAAAACATCAATCCATCCATCCATTTTCTAACCCACTCTATCCTGCATTCAGGGCCACGGGGCTATCTTAGGCCGATTGGCAGGGTACAACCTGGACTGGTCGGCAGTCAGTCGCAGGGCCACATTGAAGACATACAACCATTCATGCTTACATTCACACACTAAGGACAATTTAGATTCGCCAATTAACCTGCATGTCTTTGGATTGTGAGAGGGAGCTGGAGAACCGAGAGAGAACCACACAGACACAGGGAGAACATGCAAACTCCTCACAGAAGGGCCTCAACCAGGTCGAACCCAGAGCCCTC
>JBAJHX010000179.1:0-10411 GCA_037176925.1 Amniataba percoides | reverse complement strand
GATATGAAAGAGCAACTCCTCCGGTTTTATATGCAAAAAGAATTATTGTGCTTATTTGGTTGCCGTTCTACCGGCTTAAAACGGAGGTGAAGTTGGGAGCGCTGGCGCTCCCGTCGGTTTAAAAGAGTTAACCTTCCTGTTATGTTACGGGTCAAATTGACCCGTTTTAAAGTTTGAACATCTAGGAAAAATAGTTAGCATATTTTTTTCAGAATGAAACGTCTTCTGCTTACCTTAATTAGTGTAATCAACATATAATATGAAAATGGTTCATCTCACATATTTGCGATCACCCCCTGCATGTTTATATCACATAATGTTCAGGTCAATTTGACCCAGCAGTCAAACTGGAGGTAAAAGGGTGTCAGAAATGTCAAACTATTTCTTTCTTTGCAACTGTGAGACATACTTCACCCCAATCTCTCACACACACACACCCACACAGGTGCAGGTGTTATGACTTTTGATGGGAACCATTTATGTTCTCGCGGGAAAACTCCACCCATATTCAGTGCCCACTCAACAGGGGAGGGGCAAAACATATAAAAGATTCTCTGCATGGGAGTCTTACCAACGTTACACTCTCTCAGGCAGACCTTTACAAAATGAGCAGTAGAATCAAAAGGATGACAGTCCAGGAGGCTCTGGAAACCATCACTGATCATGACAGTGAAATAGAGGAGGATGTGTCTGAAGATGAAGACTATCTTGAGCTAAACTCTGATTCTAATGATTCTGATTTTGAACCAGTTGAGGGAATTTCTGGTCCTCCAAGCAAGGCATTTATGGAAAAAAATGGTGAAATACATTGGTCTTCATCCCCAAATATGCCTCAGGTGAAACTGTCTGCAGAAAAGATAATAAAGACAGTGCCAGGGCCCACTAGGATGTCAGTGACTCGTCTAACTGACATCAAGTTAGCTTTTGAGTTGGTCATGCCAGATTCAATACAGAAAATCATTCTGGAAATGACTAATCTAGGAGGGAGGTGTGTTTTGAAGGAGGTGGAAGGAGTGGGACAAAACACATTTAGATGCGTATTTGGGGCACCTCATCCTGGCTGGGGTCTATAAATCGAAGGATGAATCAACAGCCAGTCTGTGGGATGCATCGACAGGGAGGCCAATATTTTGAGCCTGTCTCTGGAGACCTTTCACATTGTCTCCAGAGTAATCCAATTTGATAATCGAGGGTACTGGTAAACGGGAGACAGACAAAGTGGCACCTATTAGGAAAATGTGGGACAAGTGGGTAGAGCAACTTCCACTACTCTATAACCCAGGCCCTAATATCACAGTGGATGAAAGGCTGGTGGTATTCAGAGGTCGCTGCCCATTTAGGCAACATATGCCTTCCAAACCAGCTAAATATGGGATAAAAATCTGGGCAGCATGTGATGCAAACACCAGTTATGAACTGAACACGCAGGTTTACACTGGAAAGCCAGTTGGAGGAGCCCCAGAGAAGAATCAGGGCACAAGGATCGTGCTCGACATGGCACAGGGTTTCGGGGCACTGTGACAATTTTTCCACAAATTACAACTTGGGTCAGGAGCTTCTTAAGAGAAAGCTCACAATGGTTGGAACTGTCCAAAAGAACAGGGCTGAACTCCCTGCTGAGCTGCTGGTAATCAAGAACAGGGCCCCTCAATCTTCCATGTTTGCCTTCACAAACACCACAGCCCTAGGGTCGTACTGCCCCAAAAAGGGAAAAAAATGTTGTGCTCATGAACACTCTGCCAATGCCACCAAAGGGGGGGTAGACAACTTGGACCGGCACCAAACGAATGACTGCGCTGGCCATTGGTCATCTTTTATAACATGACCGATGTATCAGCCTACAATGCATTTTTTCATTTGGACTGAGAGCTTTCCTGACTGGAATGTGTCAAAGCTGTACAAGAGGCGCATCTTTCTCGAGGAGCTGGGGAAGGCGCTTGTGACGCTGCACATCCAACGGAGGCAGCACCTGCCAAGGACCCCAGCCACTGCAACCACAGTGAGGGAGATCCAGGAGAGGACTGCACAAAGTACACCAGAGCATGAGGTAAGTAAGTAAGTGTGTGTGAATGTGTGTGTTTAAATGTATGAGAGTGCATTGTGTGTGTCTTGGGATCAGCAAAAGACAGCATAGTAAAGTAATCATGGTCCTCTTGTTTCTAGGTTGCTGCTGAGGGGAAAAGAAACAGGTGGCAGGTCTGCAGGCCATCTGACTATGTCAAGACAAGCATGACCTGTGTGAAATGTGCAAAAGTAGAGTAGATGTACAGACAGACACGCACACACCTTGTTCATATTGCGATTGCTTGTTATTTTGTTCATTAGTGTTTCACAAACAGTACATGTATGTAAAACTAAATCTAAATTAAATGTTATGTTTCAATGTTATGTTTTATATGTTGGTCTTTCAAAAGTAATAAAGTGGTGAAACATTAAAAAAAAGTTTGAACATGTATTATTTTTTTATGAAAAACGAGTGAATGATCCTAATTGAACCATTACCTGTTAGAGGTAAAGAACACCATTGCACTAAATAGTGATAGAATAGTTAGTAATGGAATTAGTAATGAAATATTAACAATGCTTGTTAGGATTTTTTTTTGTTTCGGACATCTTTTCAATAGTTAAACATGCACTGGGTCAACACCAACCGGGAACACCATTGCTGTTCCTGACAAATGAACATAACAGGAGGGTTAAACATTTAAAGCCCCATTTGTGCGTGTTTTCCTCAGCACAACACCCAGTGGGAGCCACAACATGTGTGCCCAGTGACCTGTTTTTGCTTTCACGGAGACTTGCAGTGAACTGTTACTCACCTGGGTTGTCCAATCAAGTTCCAGAGGTGGAAATGAACACTTTCACAAGCCACAGGGAGCCTCAGATGAGGGTCCAAAGAGCAAGATGTGGTCATCAAAAGAGCCACTCTCTTTTTTTCAAACCCTTACTGCAGATGGATAAAGTCTTAAAGTGCAGTATGGAAGTATTACACTCAACAAACACCAGGGAAGGCAGTCTGTAATACATGCAATGAAGGTGTCAGCATGGGAGCAACAATGGGGAAAAAACAAAAATACTTCAAACCTGTGGTCCCATCTTAGGATTCATCACCCTGAGTTGTATGAAACAGCACAGAAGAAATGGGAATCGAATCTCATCAGGCAACTTCATCTCAGCCAACAATAGAGGACATTTTTAATAAAGAAAGTGGATGAACTCAGATGACAGGTCAAAACAAACGGACAAACTAGTCATAGAGATGATAGTCACTGACAACCAACTGTTTATGGTGGTGTCTGATGTTGGCTTTAAGTGCCTCATGGCTGCAGCAGAGCCACAATATGCACTGAAAAGTGACAAGTATTACCAAACTGAAAAGCTGCAAGAAATTTACCACAAGGTTGTGGACAGGATCAAAGCCCTGATTCAACTAGAGAATGCTGGCTACTCCTTCTCCTTCACCACAGACTACTGGTTTGGTGTGTCTCTCATGAGCCTGACATGCCATTTCATTGATGTTAAATGGACAAGAAAGCAGGTCATCGTGAACAGTATGCTTGAGGACTGGAAGATAAGCCAAGACCATGTAGCCCTCATGCTTCGAGACAGCGAGCAAATATTGTGAAGGGAATGAGGCTCGCTGAACTCCCAGACCTAAGCTGCATAGCATACAACTTGCAACTTGTGGTGAATGATGGTCTGTCAAGTCAAAGAGCCGTCACAGATGTCACTGCATTACTTGAGAACTGCGCCACACATTTCTACCATTCCATTCTGACCAAACAGCATTTGCGAGACATTCAGAGGGCGAGACATTCAGAGGGAGAACTTGGCCTGCCAGAGCACAGCATAATCCAAGCTGTTCCAACGAGGTGGAACTCAACACTCCACATCCTGCAAAGAATGCTGGAAGAAAATTGTGCGCTTACCATCTACTGTGGTGAACATGGAGGATTTGCAGGTTCCACTGCTCCCCAGTGGGAGCTTGTGTCCGATTTAATTAAAACTCTTATCCCAATAGAGGAAGTCACACTTTAGGTGAGCCACAGCAACTCATCAACATCCTGCATTCCATGGCTAACTGTGCTGAAGATGCTACTTCAAGATGATGAGGGGCCCTCCACAAAATGCATCAGAATGCTCAGGCAAGCCATGAGGGAGAGCCCGGACAAACATTTCTCAAAAGTAAAAGACACAAAAACTGTGGTGCAGGCCTGTCTCTTAGATCCTCATTATGAGAGTCATGCATTCTCCTCAGCCACGACATTGAACAAGGCCAAAGGATGGTTGAAAGAGGAAGAGGACATTGCACATAACAGACCACTCGAGAGGGGCATGCGGCCACACAAGGAGCCACGTCAGGGGGGGCAGGCTGCTGCAGAGGAGACCAATGTGGAGAATCAGGCTGCTGCATATGGGACAAACGAGAGAAAGATGGAAACACCCACAAAAGGCAACAGAGAGAACACACAGCCTTCCGCAGCAGTGTTGATGAGATTTTCAGTTCTCTTCTGGCACCCAGCACTGGTAACCTGCTGGCCAGTAGCTGCGTTGAGGACGAGCTACATCTGTACCTCGAGGAGCAACTGATTGACAATTTATGAGAGCAAGCGAAGCTGTCTCACTGGAGAGCACACTGAATAACTCTGCTTTTTGCACCACAATCTGGTGCTGCTCAATCAGGACTACTAATTGATTTGAGAGTCACATTTCTGTGCAATTTAATTTTGTAATATTTACTTTATAAAACTTCAGGAAGCTATTAATTTATTTAAATTTTCAGTTAACTTTATAAGAGATGCTGCTGACCCTGGGAAACCCATGCGATTTTGTTAGAACTTTAAAACAAAGATGTCAAATCTGAAAAGCTGTCAAATAAATATATGCTTAATGGCATAAGAGTTGGAGTTTGTATTATTCAAAATTTTCATGCCAATATTTTCACTTTTACTTCATATGAATATTGGCTCCAAATATCAGTTATCAGCCTCCTTGACTAGAAATAATAGGTATCTGTATTGGCCCTGAAAAAAACATATAGGTCTATCTCTAGTTTAGTCCATGTGTGAATTTATCATAGGTAATGGAAAATTAGTCCAGGTGTATCTCTAGATGTTCTCATATGGAGCTCTGGTCCACTCGACCTTCTCTCCACAACACAGACACAGATCATGTCCCCACCAGGCCAGTGAACCTCAGACAGGTGGACCACAACCAGAATCAGTGAGGAACTTCCAAGACTGGAGAAAACGTGGAGGACCGGGGCTCCGGCAGTAACATGCACTTTACAGGACACAAGAGTATTCACATTAACCACTATAACATTTTAACCAAATTATCAATTTTAACCACTTCAAACAGTTTATAAGCTGACTTCAGTTTGCACTACTACAATATCAATTTGCATTGTCTATGATTTTGGCATGTCTTTGTTTTACTGGCATATCTTAGTTTGGTTGTATGTTTATTTTGTTGCAAGTTAAGCACCAAGGGTTTGAGGGAAACATAGCTTCAATCCATAGCAAGTCCTGCACATGCCGCTAAATTGACAAAAATGCAGACTTACGTACATCATTGGAGACCCACAGCAGTCTAAGCCTATAGCAGCATACCTAAGGGCAAATCTATGCCCACCCTAACTCTAAGCTTTATCAAAAAATAAAGTTTTAAGTCTATTCTTAAACACTGACACTGTGTCTGCCTCTTGGACCCAGACTGGGAGCTGGTTCCAAAAAACAGGGGCCTGATAGCTGAAAGCCCTCCCCCGAGGCTATTTCTGGAAACCCTGGGAACTAAAAGTAAACCTGTGTTTTGGGAGCACAGCACTCTAGGTGGATGATAAGAAGTTATCATTTCATTAAGTTAAGATGGTGCCAGACCATGTAGAGCCTTATATGTAAGGAGGAGGATTAAAATCCACTCTAATCCACGCCACCTAGTGCAGCTCTACTTCAAGCCTGGTCAAGTCAGAGTAGCCCCCAAATCCATGCATTCCATTCCACACCTGGAATTGTAGTCTTGTAGTCTTGTAGCGGCGCAACTAGCCAGCCTCCTTACAAAGGAACATACCCTGGTGGTGGCTGACACCATCCTGTGATCTGACTCCACAACAGTGCTTACCTGGTTCCATTCGCAGTCCTGCTGCTACAAGGTGTTTGTTGGGGTAAGAGCCACAGAGACACAGGAACTGACAGAGAATTGCACCTGGTGCTATGTGGATTCAGACTAGAAGCCTGCGGATAACTTGACTAGTGGCAAAACTCTAAAGGAGCTTAAAGATCCAAACAGGTGGGCCCATGGACCCCCCTTCCTCCTACAAAGCCCTGACGGCTGGCTAAAAAGGCCCAGCACTGAAACACTAGAAGATCAAGCCGCGCTCCCAAAGAGTCACTACACTAGTAGGTGATGGGTCAGATGACTATAGGTTTAGTTCCTGGCAAGAACTTATGGAGTTCACTGCCAAAGAGCTTCAGGAAGTGACCCCCTCGTGTACCTCACTCACAGCTGAGGAATATCAGCAAGCTGAAACGAAAGTTCTACAGCGAGCTCAAAAACAATCCTTTTCTGAGGACTACAAGCTCCTTTGCTGTGGGGAAATCAGTGTCACCCTTAAGTTGCTTACTCACCTTAGCCCCTGTCCTTGACCAGACCTCTGGTCTGATAAGAGTGGGTGGTCAGCTCAGACAGTTGGAAGACTTAGACTTGCCCCTACATCCTGTTGTCATTGATGCATCCCATCCAGTCTCTCATCTTCTCATCCAGAAGTATGATAGTGATTTGCATCACCCTAGTCCTGAGCGTGTATTCTCAGAGTTACAGAGGTAATTCTGGATCATCCATGTTGTGAAAAGGTTATTCATTACCTTTTCACTGGTTCATGTTCCCCAAAATGTCCAGTGCAGTTTGTGCTCATTTGGATATTTATTTTGTGTTTGTTTCATTGTTTATGGTTATATCGTGTCAAATTTGTGATTGTTTAATTAATTTACCTATGTTATTGGTGTGAGTTGTGTTGGTGATTCATTTTTGTGTGGTTATGATATGTTGAGAATGGGTTGATTTATGGTTTGTGTTTGGATTTATTGTGTTGTCTGGAAAGATGGGGAATGTCAGCTCCTTAATCAAGCATGGAGAACAGGTTTGTCTCGTTGGGTACTCTTGCAGGGGGAGGGGAAGTTGATAAAGCCAGCCACTGAGGGATTGTGGGGTGGATTTTTTTTAGAGAGAAAGATGGCAACTTCCCGTGAGGCTGCAGTTTGCACCATATTTTTGGTTTGAGTGTTATTTTTCAATGTCCTGGGTTAAATTTGTGTTGTGTTGAATAATTTCCTTTTTGTTTTGTCAATAAATGCCATCTTTTTTTGCATTTACTCTATCCTGTCGACCTGCTTCTTTTTAGTCCCTTTTTTCAGTGCCCAAGAGCATTGTATTTTCTGCCCTTTGTACGGGCTGGCAGTACTACACATGGGCAAGAGGCTGTCTGCAAGCATCAACAAGCCTGTGCTGAGTGTCAGTACTGGAAGGGACAACCTTCTATTCCCAGGATGGCCGATCGTTCTGACACTCGCCTCAGACTACAAAAAACAGCCTTTTATTCTACTGGTGTGGATTGTTTTGGGTCTATGATGGTGAAGGTAGGTAAATGTCAGTAGAAGCATTGGGGTATCACCTTTAAATGTTTAACAACCAGAGCAGTACATCTGGATCTTCTCAGGAACATGGATTCAGATGCCTATTTGATGGTGTTGAGGTGGTTCATCGCCATAGGGGGACTCCTATGTAACTGTGGTCAGACCAAGGTCCTAATTTCAAAGGAGCCAAACAGGGACTAAGTGAGGCCTTTGAGAGCATGGTTCCAGCATAGCAACAACAGCTTTCACATCAGAAGATCAACTTCAAATTCAACCCTCTTGCTGCACCCCATTTTGGTGGAGTATGGGAGCGGGAAGTTCAGTCGGTCAAGTCAGCACTACACGTGTGCTGGATCTCAGCCTGTCCTTGAGGAAGTGCTACTTACTGTTCTTCTTCAAGTTCAGACCATCCTCAACTCAAACCCCTTAAGCTATGTATCAGCTGACATTGCTGACATTGACCCTGTGACACCGAACAGCAGCCCGATAGGTTGCTCTCACAAGCCCAGAGGCTGAGATCTTGAGCCACAGGTGCTGGCAACATTCTCAGATCCTGGCAGACCTATTCTGTTCCAGGTTCATAAGAGAGTACCTACCAGATCTACAAACCAGACAGAAGCAGCAGTCTTCTCCTCCTGACCTACAAGATGGAGCAGTTATCATGTTGGTGGAGCGTGGGCATGTGGTCAAGGTCCATCGAAGTGACAATGGGTGCGTCAGAGCGGCTAATGTCAACATTAAAGGACATGTCTTCACATGGCCAGTAGCCCAGTTAGTGATGCTACCAGCTCTTCCATCTAGAGAGGAAGACCCTCCTTCAAGCTCTAGACCCTCCATGACTGACCGAGCCTTTTTTTGATGTAAAAATGTGCTATGCACATTTGGGTGTGGCTGTGTAAAAGGCTATTATTCTTAAGGTGCATATATAGGTCCCTCCTTCCTTTTTCATGGGAAGTGACATAGTCAACCCGAGGCAGGGATAACTACAGCCTTCAGCCGAACCACGCATAATTTGTTCATCACGATACACTTACTCAGCACTTGTATGTGTTTTTGTTCACAGAAAGATATCTGTTGTTCAGCACCGTTAAGAGTAGAGTGTGATTTCTACAGTTTATGAGTTGTTGTGTGAGCGGTTGGCCAACAGGCAGAAACACCGCTGCAACTGGGTTGTTAATTGCTAAACGGGGCTTCCCATGTGCGCCATGTGTACGTATTTATTGCCTGCTCAGTTTAACCAGCAAATGGTGCTATTTGGTTAGTTAACAGTTTATTATTAAAATGTATGGATTCATTTATTTATGTGAACATTACTGTTGTATATACATAGAGGAGCAATGTGTACATCTTTCTGTTAATGTAACTATATATTATTATTATTATTAAGGTTATGATGATGTATAATATGGTTCATTATTATTCTTATTTACAGAAAACTGTGTTAAAATGCTGTTTGTCCACAATAAAAGCACCACAGCCACTGGTTCTGCTGGTAAAACTTAATCTCTGTGTTATTATTCCTGTTTGAATGGATTCATTCAGGCTAACAAATTCATCCTGATCTACCCAGGTCTCAGTAAGGCAGAATAGGTCTATATCAGGGTCTGATATCAAATAATTTGTCAGAACAGCTTTAGAGGCCAGAGATCTGATCTTTAAGAAGCCACATTTAATTTTCTTATTATGCTGTCACTGAGTTGCTACAGCAGTTTTGTTAATTCTCGTCCTTTCTTTATTTGGAGAAGGGATGGGATCATAGACAACAAGACAAAGGGTTAAATGGTCATTTAACATGGTAGAATGAAATCCCCTTTCAGTAAATTAGTGAATTTGATTTGATTGGGAAACTTCAAGAGGAAATTTGAAGGTTTACTTAAATTATGCAATTTCACATCATTTTGGACCATTATTTTAATATTATTTCTAAAAACAAAATTTAATCTTGCCTAAACATAAATTGTCCATAAATTCTTAAGTGTCCACAGGGAGAAATCAATGTAAAAAAAAATGCAAGGTTGGGAATGAGTTGCTGATGCAGTGTGGCCTGACAGGACTGTACTGATCACTGTCACGTACGATTCCTACTTTTGAACTAGGCTCTGGTTCCATCATCATCATTAGCTCTCCATCTTATACTCCATACTCTTTAACATTTACTATTTTATACAAATTCAAAAGGAATAATTACAATACAATTTCACAAGTGCACTCATATTGGCTGTACATTATATCAGTCAGTGGAAACACAGTTCAATAGAACCCTCATGGCAAAATTATAAACCAAAAGTTCTGGAAACAGTGTTCAGCCCCATGCTGCTGTTGTGCGCTAAGGAGAGCTTACTTGGTTATCGGCAAGTAATTACTGAAGAATAATTGGTTATACTCTTAATTGATGATTAAAGATTACGGGGCACCATCCTTTCGCCAAAACAGTCTCAAACCATGAAGGTTTGATTCCGAGCACTGACCCACAATCCAGCCTCCATATGGTGGCTCAACCGCGAGGTTTGAGCTGAGTGAGACACAAATGGAGAGGTGTGAAACTCTGTCTCTGCAGATGTGTGAGAACGGGATGGCTAGATTACTGCTCCTGTGTATGTGTGTTGAACCCTGTGATGTGTGGATGCTTTTGTGTGAGTTAGTTAGAAAGAAAGGAGGAGAATCGCATGCGCAGACTTTCAGCAATACCAAAATTCAAATTCAGGTCAGGAAAAACTTCAAAAAACCCTTCAAGGGAAAAGAAGAAACCTGAGGAAGAGCCACAGATGAGAGATCCCTCT
>JBAJHX010000178.1:0-10462 GCA_037176925.1 Amniataba percoides | reverse complement strand
TTGATAGGTTACTCCTTTCGGTGCTTAGGACAGAAATCAATCTTATATTGCAGGATTAGAGTGGTTGAGGAAAAAAATGCAGGAGTAAACAAGAGTGTCAAATGAGCCAAAAGGAAAATTCCACAAAATCTGTAATAACCTTTGGCATTTTATTCACTAAATATAGCCAGTACAGACATAAAACCAGCACCTACTTTACATTACATTAACTGTGACATAAATACAAAATAGGAGGTCAAGTTTGATATATGCAAAACACTAGTTAAACAATCAGGCAATGGCATTGCCAGAACTGTTTAACCGGTTATTTTGGATCTGGTTCTAAGATGGTAAAATAGAGTAGATGTAACCAGTAAATCTCTTACCAATTTTTTTCATTCACAATTGCTCTCAGATGTTCTGTTTATACTCTTTCTGACACTACAAGTGTCAAGTGGCCAGAATGTGGTGAAGTTTTGAGAGTGTTTTGCTTTATCCTACTGCTGGTGTTACTCTGTATTCTGTAACCCTTAGCTATGTGACAACAATTTCACTTTTAGATAAGTTAAGGGCATGTCGAACGGCAAGGTCAGCTGTATGTGAGTCTAAATATGTCAGGGCACATCAAACTGTAAGGTCTTCTATGACCTACTGTTTCTAATTTTAGCAAAAAAAAACTTCCTATACTGTCAAGAATAATCCTGCATGGCTTCACTTTGGCTACACAGAGCAGGGAGGGGATCACTGTTGTCTGAAAACAACTCTAATAATAAAGTCTTTAAAGAAGTTAATCCTGAAGTACCATTATTATCCCTGGGGACTTGGACATATGAAGGGAGAAGACCATAACTTAATTCCAGAATCAGAAGATATCTAATGTGAAATTTCAGTCATTTGTGGTGACAGAATCTAAGCCTCTCCTCTTCCTCTAAACAAAAAAAAAATCCCAAAAGCCCACAGAGAGCCACCCTTGACATAGATCTGTCTCAGCCCCAAAAATCAAATTAAAGTAAGATTTACTTTCATCTGATGGTATTCAGGTTATTTGTCAGGGTAGACTAAAATGAGTCAGGGTACTTGAAGACACAAACCAGATCTGTACAGTTGTGACACTCTCTGCCCTTAGACACTCAAACTGGGTCAGGAAAAACTTAAAAAAAACTTTTCTGGGGAAAAAAGAGGAAACCTGAGAATGAGCAACAGATGAGGGATTCCTGTCCCTGGCATAGACAGGCATGCAATAGATGTGACATGTATTTTCCACAGAGAACATCATTAGTAATCATAAATTGAGTTATACATGGGTCATAAGAAATTGTAGCTATACTGATTTCATGGGTATAATGGTCTGTATTTAGTATACATCTCATACACAGCCTGGACATAACTGGGTTTCCAGTATAATTCTGAGGTGTAAAAGCAGTTAAAATAATCTCTACTAAGAATAGAAAAATACACTTTTTTGAAGTCACATATTGATGTCAAGTATCAATATCTTGTTTAGACTTAAGATGGAAATATCGACTCACTCATGCTGTCTACTCCGTCACCTTCTGTGGTTAGCAGCCTCTGTTGTTTTTGAGCTAGCTGAGCTCCCACTTGACCTAGAGGAAGCACACATAGTTGACCAAGTTAAGTCAGAAACACTTCAAGGAAATGACTT
This sequence comes from Amniataba percoides, assembly GCA_037176925.1. NCBI lineage: Eukaryota > Metazoa > Chordata > Actinopteri > Centrarchiformes > Terapontidae > Amniataba > Amniataba percoides. The sequence goes on along the minus strand of JBAJHX010000178.1, from coordinate 8,820 downwards.
TCTAGCACATTTTTAGACTTAGATCTAATGGAAAGGGTCTGATCTTTGAAGGAATCAGAGCAATTATATGGATTCTGCTGGGAGATGCATCCTATCTCATTGAACACAAACTGTTTATGAATACTAAAGCCTAGGTGTCCTCTGAGTAAATGATCATCATTCATCTGTTTGACTGTTGTTTTCAACATAGATGTCAACTGTTAGACCTTTTCCTAATTCCTAATCCTAAATTTGGTAGAGTACACTTCTTTAAACTTTGCTGTGCCACCTAAACTGTTAAAAAATAATCTCCTTTAAGGATGGTCCTAGTAAATGCTAGATCCCTTGCAAACAAGACATTTAATTTAAATGACTTCTTTTCTCTAGTTGACTTCCACTGTGTGAATGAGGTTTGGCTAAATGATGAAAGTACTCCCTTCTCTGAACTTCTGCCTACCAACTGCAGATATTTCAACTCCCCCTGGACAACGTCCAGGGGAGGTGGTCTTGCAACAGTTTTTAAAAATAAATTCCACTGTCATCAATTGAAATCTGACCCATTTTACAGATTTGAGCCAAACAAAATTATATGTGCTCAGCTCTATCAGCTCAGCCAAATCAATTTTTATCTCTGAGTTTTTAACTGATACAGTGCCATATACAACAACATTTTAATTATTGGTGATTTTAATGTATATGTCCTTCCAAGCCAATGGTCAGTGATTTTTTAATTCTCCCTCAATTTTGAGCAGCTAGTTAGCTTGGTCACACTCTTGACCTTGTTCTCGCACATAGTATAACTGTGAAGCTATCTGAAATCAGTGATGCTAACTTCTCTGACGACATGCCTGTTATAATATAGTGTATAATCCAACAATTGTATCAGTGAAAAAAATATCATTATATAGACATTTATGATACATTTAGACTGTGGACAGTTGTGGCCACACTATCAGAATGTACTATCTATTAATAATGATAATGATTAGTGGTTACTCAAAGCTGTAAAAATTCTCAAACCTGTAAAAAAAACTGATCTTGCATCCAATTCTTTATGCTCTCTGAACAGGTTAGTCAGGCCAAAGCTTGATCATTACAACCATAAGAGTAAAATTTAGACTTGACTTGGACTTGCAAAAAATTACTTGAGAACATCTCTGCTTTTTAGGCATAACCTAAACAGTTAATAGCGGTATTTGTTACTCTATAAAATTAAAAGCTTAAAATCATACATGAGCATCACTTTGTCACTGTGCCAATATGACGAGATGAATTGAGGTGATATGCTTTGATTTTACTCAGTCTCAGCTCAGTCATTTTCCTGACTTTTCCAAAAAGTCTCAGAAGAGAATTATAAATTCTAGGTTACCCTGACTGGGCCAGATACGTCTCCCTGAGAAGGAGAGAGAAGGGAGGCTCAGGGCTGATGTTGAATTTCACACCACATAGCCTCACAATTAGAGAGCCCAGGAGCTCATGGACAGCCAGGTAAACATTGAGGGTGGAATGTTGGTGTTGTCTACTGATGCTTCACAAATAGGGTGTGTCTTTGCATGCTTCAATGTTAGTCCATGCTCTCACAGCTGTGATCAACAATGGCTGTTAACATATTAATGAAATGCCACTGAGGGTTTTCCACTGATAATCACAATTTTCTTAAAAAGAGGAGATGTTGGTAGTCACAGCACATTTAAATTAATTCTATTAAATGCAGTGTTTTATAGACACACAGACCTATGGTGAATATCTAAAGAGGTTCCTATCAAATGAAAATGTGATACGATTCACTGAGGCAAGGCAGGACCCAAAAGCAGGACACCAAAAACTCCAGAGCAAGGTTCAAAAAAGGGTTTTATTCCTTAGCAAAAGAGTCCTTCAAAAAGACAAAATCCTAAAAAGTAAACAATGTGACAAAACACAAAACTCACTTGACAACTACCGTCCAAGGAAAGGCACGTGGCATAAAACATGGATACAAGGAAACATGAGGCACAGACACATGGTACATGACTAAGGCACATGAACATGACTTGACGATCTGGCAACAAGACAAGGGAAGACACGAGGTAACAAGAAACAGGTGGACACAATCAGGGCGGGGCAGACAATTAAACAAGCGGGAAACACACTGTGGCAGGAAGTCAAAGGACCTGAAACATGAGGGAGAGTGGATTTCAAAATAAAACATGACACGCCAAAACAAGGAACCAGAAACATGGCAAACATGGAACTTAACAAGATGAGACATAACTAAAACATGACAAACGTGAAAACTAGACATGACAAGACATTACTAAACAAGAAACCAACAGAACCAAGACAACATGAAACACTATAGACAACCAGAAACAGACATGACAACCAGATAAGGAACAGAACATAACAAAATGACATTTTATTCAAAGGGCTGATGCTTTAAACTGCTCAGAGTCCTTTTGATAGATGAATTCTCTCATGTAAATCCTCTGAATATCTGCTCGAACTCAAGCCACATTTATTAGTTCCCAATTCGGGTCCCAAGGATGCTGCAATACCTCTTACAATCAGGAAATTTAAAGAACAGGAGTTTATAATAATTAAGGTTGACTGTGTGTTCTCCCCTTTTTATCTGGGCCATTAGGTGTAGTACATTAGTATTTGTTACAGATTAGAGGTTTTATTTTTCTATTTATTGCTTACCCAGGGCTAAGTTAATATGGAAAATTCAGACTACATAAAAACAAAATACATGCATGTATTTTGTTATAGATGCATGCTGCAATACCTCCTACAATCAGCAAATGCAAATACAAAAAATCCCATTGTTTTATTATATATTCATTCTACATTCAGTTTTGAATGAGTTCATTTTTGGGGGGAGCTTTTATTTTGTTAGTCATCTTTTATTTTGACGCTAGTTTCTTGCTGTGTTACTTCCTCCTTATTTGCGCTACTCTCCTAAGTTCGCAGGAGGCATTGCTGAGGAGAGGTAAAACTTTGTTGTCACTCCTGTCGCTGTTGTGTAAAACACAATAAAACACTATACAGGGACTTATATATTACTTTGTTTAAGTAAGTAATGGTCTCTTGTGGTAATGTTTATCTTGTATAAATGTATTTTTCATTGAGAACAGGACGTTGGTGAGGAGAGGTGTGCATGTTAAACCAAAGCGTGAGAAGTTGCTGTACTGACATTGTTATGTTTTGCACAGAATAAATTCTCCTCTGGTCGGCAAAGCAGCAGTCGCCTCCATCCCATTCTTCAATTACATCCAACCAAGACACAACGCATGGGGTAAAAAGATGAAAAATGCAGTGCTCCTGCTGGTTTACTTTTGGGAAATTTGTATTAATGTGAGAACTAAGTGCACAGCCAGTGAGACCAGTAAAAGTATTAGCAGACATTTGCAATCATGCACACAGCCAATGCAGCAGGATGGAACATAAAATGACTTGAGCTGAGCTGGAGCAGGTCTTTGCCTTGGGATAGTATCTCAAGAGCAGGTTCAACCAGGAACACTGGAAAAAAGAATAAATACATGTCTGACATTTTCTACATGATTAAGTGAATTCTTCCATAAAGTCTACACAAATGAGCATGATTCATTCACTAAATGTTCACTACGGTGGCCGTAATGCTCCAACAATCCATCAAGCAGCACGGCTTCATAGCTTACCAAAGTCATACTAAAACATTTTGATGGATGTTTAAGCGCCGTGTCCCACATAAAATCGGTTTGAGGTAGCAGGAACCACAACCAGAATTTATACATAAGGCGCACCGGATTATAAGGTGCACTGTTGATTTTTGAGGATCAAGGATTTTAAAGGCGCCTTACAGTCCAAAAAATACGGTACATAAATATAACACAGTAGTATATACTCTCAATAGACAATATCTGAGACACTTGTGTCATGTATGGGTTTTTCTGGTCCTGTCTGGTTTCAGGTATTATGTTTTGTTCCTGTTCTGTTAGTTTTGTCTTCAGTCAGGTTATGTCTTGTCATGTTTAGGTTTTCTTATCTGTCAGGTTTTAGTTAGTTCTTGTCATGACTGTTATGTTCAAAGTCCTGTCTAGTGTTTCATGTTCTGGCGTGTCATGCTTTATTTTGAAATCTACTTTCCCTCATGTTCCAGGTCCCTTTACTTCCTGCCTCAGTGTGTTTCCCTCCTGTCTGATTGTCTGCCCCGCCCTGATTGTGCCCACCTGTTTCTTGTTACCTCTTGTGCTTATATAGTCTGAGTCTTCCCTTGTCTCGTTGCCAGATCGTCATTGAGTTTCTTGTTCCTGTGTCTGGTCGTGTCTAGTCCTGTTTAGTCCTGTCCGGTTCAGTCCTGGTCCGTCCGTTTGTTACCTGTATTCTTGATCTTGCCAGCCTGTGAGTTTTTTTTAGTTTAGCCTTGTGCTTTCTGGATTTTTGCTTTTTGAAAGACGCTTTGAGTGTTCAAAGGACTTCTTTTGTTATTAAAGTTTTTGAATCTGCTCTGAAGCCTGCGTGTCCTGCATTTGGGTCCTGCCTCATCTGCCTGCCTGCAAATCGTAACAAGTTGTTATTGTTTTGTACACAGGACAGAGGAAGTGCGACGAGAAGCTGCTGCAACATTTGAAGTGGACAGACAAAATGTTCCTGCAGCATAGCAAGGACGTGAATGACGCCTTATTCCAGAAGATGGAACAAAACACCAGCGCTTTGCTTGGGCTGACGGGGTGTGTGATCGCAAACAAAAAACTCTTTTTAAAATGTTTAACATTGTACAGTACTTTTAAATGTTTGAACGTTTTGTATTTACATATCAAAATAAACACTTTGTTAACAGACCTATCTGATTCAATATACTTCATGAACAGAAAAACATCACACAAAAACACATTCACTCATTCCCTCTATTAAAATAGTCCATTAATGCAGTTCTAACGTTGGTTCTTTCTGGATTACCATGCTCAGGTAATGCCCGCATAGGAGGCTTTTGTGTCCCACCAGGTGACCTCCGCCTTGCCACCAGCCGCAGGATTACCTGTAAAGGTAGAAATTGGTGTGTCAGTCGTTAATTAAATTTGTTTAATTGTAATTTGTTTGAATGATACCAATGTAGTCAATGCTAGGTAGCTAACTAGCGTGTTTGTTTACAACAAAAGCTAACAATAACACCTTACGTTCAGAATCAAAATGTGTTATTTATTTAGTTATTTAATTTATTTGTTTATTCAATAGGGACAGTACATATTAATGAACATCTATTAGATAATAAAGTTAGATAATTACCTTTCTTTTTGAATATAATTGCCGCACACAGCAATCACGCCAAGCAGCAATAATGCATCAGAACAGTCTTGTTCAGATGACAGTGTAGATTTTCAAAGCCAGGAACTACACCTGAAGAGGTACAGCGCCCGCCATTGTTGGTTGTCTTCTGCCTGAAGTTGGCATTATGTCACAGAATGACATAATGACGTGACTCTCGAACCCATAAAGCTGGTGGAAATGCAAACGAGTTCTTGGGAGGTTCGCAAGTTGAACCAATTGAGAACTGGCACTAGCATCAGCCCAGAACTAGCACTTGGTTCGCTTTAGTGGAAAAGGGGTAACAGTCCACAAAGACTAACTGCAGATTATTTTATTTGTTGTTTTTATTTAAGTTAGATTAGAAAAATCACTTTCTTCATTTACATGTAAAAATACCTTTTATGCCCAACATATTTGATTTTGAGTACACTGTGCTTGGCCATTGAACGAGGTCTAACACAGTGTCTTTTATTACTTTAAGTGAAAACAATTGGGGGATTGTAAGTACTGTGAATGCACATCTCAGCCCAACAAGACTAATTTATTTATATGCATCAAACTTAAATGTCAGATGTTAAGAGTTTTGCCACGTTTTCATAACCCCAAGGGATTCATCTGACCTTCCCATGGTGAGCAAACACAATTGTCCAAAGACAGTGTTACTTTAGTCTCATATCACACAAACACAATAACAGAAGCCACAGTGAAGCAGCCAGAGATGGGGACTTGCGACTTGATGACTTGGACTTGAGTCAACTCAAGTCGCTGTTTTTACGAATTGTGACTTGACTTGAAGAAAATAAAATACTTGCTACTTAACTTGGACTTGGAAGTTAAAGACTCGGGACTTGACCTGAGACACAATGACTTGAATGACTTGAGTGTTATTAGCATTATTGACATCATGTTTTCAGTTTGAATGACATTTTTGATATCTAAAATTGTGGATAGTTGAACACAGCCTTTTAATTTGAAATTGGCTTGCCATATCAATCGGCCCCGCCCTCTCTATGTTGGCTACCTTAGTAGGTCTCCACGGTAGTGCCCACTGCCATATATCAACATGTCAACCGTACCCAAGGTAATCAAGGTAAGTTTGGGTATCAGGATCAGACGACAAGGTCAAATTTCGTCCAACAGTTGAAGACCCATTCAGCCCAGCTCAGCTAATGTTAGCTTGATACGACAGTGAGGAGTGGGGGGATTACCTGCTGCCTTGGGTGTGCCGTCACAGTCAATAATATTCAAAAGAAATTGTTATTCTCTTCATAAGTGCTTGCCAATTTGTTATTAATATCAGAGCATGTTTACATTGTCTGTTTTGTATGGTCAATTGTACAATTAGTCTATTTATGCATGTCTGCCCGACCATACAGTACATCCCATTCTTGTTTTTGCTTCAGTTTCACAAATATGCGGAGTGTGAAAGGAAAGGAAATGCCTGCGCTGATGCCACACAGCTTGCAATTTCGCAGTTCCTCCAGTGTCGTCCTCAGGAAGTCTATTCAGCGAATCATCCCAGACAGAAGGCCATAACACATACCATTGTAACAGACCCGGTGGTAGGATGTAATATGCCTCATTCCATCACGGAAAATGGGCATTTCCGCCACTTCATGTCTATGGCTGACAGGCTAGTACTTAACTAGCCTGGTACTAGCCTAGTACTTAACTAGCCTAGTACTTAACTAGCCTGTCTGCCGTAGAACCGTGGCTTCAAGGATAGAATCCCTTGTTGCCGATATGCAGGAGAAAATAAAAGTGCTTCTTGCTGGTGCAGACCATGTATCAGTTACGGTGGATATTTGGTCTGACAGGAGGATGCATGGCTTTTTAGGAGTCACAGGCCATTTTTTGGCCGCATCTGAGGGAGTTAAGCTGAAATCATACTTGCTTGCCTGCAACAGGTTCAAAGGCCCTCACAAAGCAGAACGGATTTTGGAAGCCTTCTGTGATGAATATGGCATTCGAAAAAAGCTTGACTTTGTTATTTGTGACAATGCTACAAATATGAAGCGTGCATTTACAGTTTGCTTTCCAAATGAAGAAGATGATGCAGTGCTGTGGGAAGGGGTGAATGGGAGACTGTGGACCACATGATCCACAGAGGAAGCCCTAAACGTCAGCCATGCTTTGCCCATACTCTGCAGTTAACTGTTGGTGATGGTCTCAATGATGTATGGATCCTGAACAGTGCCTTCGCAAAGTGCTCCAAACTGAGCTTGCTTCTGCATACGTCCAGCACCTTTAAAGATGCATTTGAAGAAGAGTTTTGGCAGCAAGGGATACCTACTACTGTGAATACACAGTGGAATTTAACTCTCTGCCAAGTCAAGGCTGTGCTCTCATTCACTCATCAGGAACTGTGGAACCTAATGAAGGAACTATGTGATTTGCTAAAGCTGTTTGCTGAGGCCACTGATCTTACTCAGGGAGAGAACATCAGCTCTGTCTTCCCCTGTGTATTGTCACTAAACCACCATCTGGAGAAGCTCAGACCACAAGTGCACTTCCTGGGAAGCATGATTCTCTTGTCTGCAGAAAATGATTGATGACATGAGTCTCTTGTCTGAAGAAAACATCTATTTTAATGAGTAGACAGTATGAAGATGCAAAAGGCTGTGGCAGAAAAATGCAGGGTTGTTAGAACTTTCCAGATAGCTAAGACCCTTATTTTCAAAGAATCAAATACAGTTTTTGTGCCCATGGATCTACATGCCCCCGCCAATACAACCCATTGCATTTTTATCTTAATCTTCAACCATCTTTATTTTTATATGAACAATTGCTTAAATCATTTTTTGAAATGTGAAAGGGGTTGCTTGTAATAATAAAAAATAATAACATCTATAAGTCCGAAGAGCTTTTTAGCCTTATTGCTGACTGATTTGTTTTTATAGCCCCTAACTTTATTGTTCTGGTCTTAGCACTGTCTTCAACCTTCCAGCAGCAGGCAACTGTTTTAACCACCAGTTTTCTAATTGCTCAGCACCAAACAATTAGCAGGCAGAGATGTAAAATGTAGCAGAGACCCATACTTGAGTAAAAGTACAGATACTCTACCAAAAAATGACTTAAGTAGAAGTAAGAAGTCTTCTTTAAGCACGGCACTCAAGTAGAAGTATTAAAGTATTCAATATGTTTTGTACTTAAGTATTAAAAGTAGTCTGTCATCTTTAAAATGTACTCCAGTATTGAAAGCAAAAGTATAAGTATGATATAATTATGATATGTATGATATAGTAAATATGTAATGTTTGTAATAAAGAATGCAGTAAAGTCCTGAATAAGTCCTCTGTACTCTCTATCATGCTCATGATGAGGCCAACAACAGCAGAGTCATCAGAAAACGTCTGGAGATGACAGGATGAAGTTCTGTGTGAGAAGTCTGCAGTGTAGAGGGTGAACAGGAAAGGAGCCAGAACTGTTCCCTGTTGGGCACCTTGCTGCAGAGAAGCCAGTCTGACTCAGAGCCCTTCACCCTCACAAACTGTGGGTCTGTGTGAGGTAATCCAAAATCCACCCCAGGTAACTGCAGCTTGTCCCCCAGCAGCGTGGGCTGGATGGTGTTGAAGG
>JBAJHX010000177.1:0-10722 GCA_037176925.1 Amniataba percoides | reverse complement strand
TGTGCAGCACTTTGGAAACTTTGTGTTTATTTAAATCGTGCTATATAAATAAAATTGGATTGGATTGGATTGGATAATAATCATCATCAGCTTCATAATGTGACTCTCCCCTGATGCTGGTTCTGAGCCAACCCCTCTCACCCGCGCCCGTCCACTTTAATGTGGGACTTCTTAATTTCAGCCAATCTTCTGAGGCAGAAGAACCTAAGGCTGTTTTGCAGTAGGTTGTGTGCAAGTGCAAGTTTTTGTATAAATTTTGTATTCCCAGAAATGTCAGTACACTATTAGTTTTTTTATGAATTCAGATTATAGTTTTATGTCATGACTGGATTGTGATTTACACAGATCTGCTGCACTAATTGTGCAATGGCTTTATTAGAACAATTCATAGAATTATTGTCAGTGTTGCATTTTTGCTATCTTCTGCAAATTCTGCCACAAGGATTGTTTAAAAAACTGTATCTAAATAGATTCTCAAAACATTCCCATACTTAAAGGTACTTTATGAGATTACTGTTTAACATCGGGCTAAATTCACCTTCACCAATATAAACTTGTTTACATGGTGAGTTAAATTATTATAGCTGTTTTTGTCTATTTACAGGTGCAATAGGTAACTTCTGAGCGGGGTCTCGCTCCCTTTACATTTGAAGCAGTTCAGCTTTAAGGCTCCTCCCTCAGCGGAGAGGGAGACTGCCTCAGTCGCGGAGACGAGGAAGTTTTTGTAGTGGGAGCGGAGAGAGCAAAAAACAGCAAATTTTTTAGCGAGATTACAATGCTGAGAGGTTTGTCCGTTGACGAAGTACTTCGTCAAGCACTGGCTGACTCAGATTCTGAGGAGGAATCAGAGTATTTACCCTCCGACAATGATGTTCAGTATTCCAGTCTACCGGTGCGTCTTTACGCAGTGGCAGTGAGTCCATGCGCCATGACAGTCACAAAGCAGCACATGCTTCGCCTCAGCGTGGCCAGGGTGGGAGTAATCGGCGAATGGGGGTGAGGGGACGTGGTGGGGGAAGCAGGACTGCTCAAAACACCGCTAATGGTGACAGAGAGCGCGGGAATGAAAAAAATGGGGGAGATAGTGGTCAACGAGGTAGAAGCTGTGGGAGGAAAAGCCCAGCCAGTGCCAGTGGAGGCAGCAGGGAGGCCATCCTGTACATTACAGTGATGATGGCTGGGTCTATTTGAGAGATGTGGAAAATTATCAACAGTGGATAAAACATTTTGATGAGCCTGTGGGGTATTGTGGAGACAGGGATCTGACAAATTCTGACCCCACTGATTTCCTGTCTCTTTTTTTGGATGATGACTTCTGGAGCCTAATCACATAAGAAACTAACAGATATGCCCACCAGTTTTTACAGAGCGAAAAAACAAAACCAAACTCCAGATTCAATAATTGGTATGATGTCACTGTCCTGAAATTAAAGCTTTCATGTCACTTCATTTGTGCATGGAGCTTGTGGAAAAACCTGAAATTGAGGACTATTGGGCAGGGTTTTGGTCAAGTCAAACACCCGGATTTGGTAACGTGCTGTCACGAAACAGATTTGAAGTCATCCTTTCATTCCTCCACTTTGTGAATAACGATGAACGTGTTGGGCATGGGCAGCCAGGCCATGATCGACTATTCAAAGTCGGTCCCATCATTGATTTGATCTTCCACATTTTTCAGCTGTCTGTGCTCCACGTAAAGAGCTTTCCCTTGATGAAATGACCATTGCATTGAAGGGAAGGTCAAACCTAAAGGTGTACAACCTCAAAAACAGACAAATATGGCTCTAAAGCATTTGTCTTGAGTGAGGCCAGCTCAGGCTATGTTTTACAGTGGTCCATCTACTCTGGACAAAATGCAGGCGACGATGAGAATTTAGGTGCCATGCATCTTATTGTTCGTCAGCTGCTGGCCTCATGGAAAGGGCATGAGGTATACATGGACAGTTACTGCACATCACCAGCCATAGCTAGTGAGTTAACGGCTAACAAGACTGGATTGTGTGGGACTGTGAACTGCAACAGGAGGGGGATGCCAAAAGGCCTGAAACCAGACCAGTTGCGTCTGAGAAGGGGAGATTATCCAGTTTTTATGTGGAATGATAAACTGCTGGCTTGTGCATGGCATGACACGAGACGCGTCACTCTGCTGTCTACTATTCACGGCAATGCATGCACTGAGAACGGATGCGCACAAAAGAAAATGTGACTGGGTATCAGCAAATTGTGAAACCAGTGTGCATCAACAGCTACAACACCTTTAGGGGAGGAGTAGATACCGCTGATCAGTGCATGAAAATGTACCTCTTTCCACACAGATCACAGAAATGGTACAACCGCATTTTCAACACCGTTCTCAGCATCAGCATAGTCAGTGCCCACATCATTTACACCAGATGTAGTCTAGGTCCACACAGACCACTGAAGACCTTCATTCCAAGCATAACAACATCTTTGCTTGAGGGCTACTCCAAGAGGGAAGGCAAAAAAGGAAGGCCTTCGAGGCACCAGGGAGAAATGCCACAGAGGCTCAAGGAATGACACTGGCTCCATAATACGGATGACCATCCAAATTGCATTGTGTGTTCTGATCGCAGCCGCCCCAAAGGCTGTTACCAGATACAGTTCAGGTTCAGTCAGTGTGGAGTAGGTCTGTGTGCTGTGCCTTGCAATGGGAGCAATGGGAGATACCACACACTGAAGCGCTTCAAGCAATGCCGTCTGGATTGATGAACAAGTTTTTGATCGTTAAAACAAACAAGAAAAAAGAACACAAAACAAAATACAAAAACAAGCACACAAAAAACACTACTCCTTTCACAAAATTTGGGTCATTTTGGGTCAATGGCTTTATGGCTTTATCTCTAACCAATTTCAAGTCACAACATTTTGAAGTCTTGATATCAAAATTGAATATTTTCCAACAGGCCTGCCCCCTTGGTGATGTAGTAATATGCAAATGACGTGTAATTTTACTCCTATCACAAATTTTTGTCATACTGAAGATTTTTCTCAATTACAGTGTGACTTTATCTCTAACCAATTTCAAGTCACAGCATTTTGAAATCTTGATATCAAAATTGAATATTTTCAAATATGGCTGCCACTGGTGATTTAATAATATGCGAATTAGATGTGTAATTTTACTCCAGTCACAAATTTTGGGTCATACTGAAGATTTTTCTCACTTACAGTATGGCTTTATCTCTGACCATTTTCAAGCTACAGCCCTCTGGAATCTTGATATCAAAATTGAATATTTTCTTGAAAAAAATGTGGCACTTAAAGGGTTAAACTCTTACAGAGACATAAAAGACTTTACAGTGTCTTCCGTCTGACTGTACGTTCACAAGTAGTTTGGTGCTCAGTTTGTTAAACAGTCGAACTTTGTGATGACGTGACGTGTTTCCACACAGTCGGCTTGTTTACATGCATCGCTAGCTTTCAGCTCGTTACTTCGGTAACCCAGACAGAGAGCCAGTAAATTAATAGCTTAATAACGTATGTGTCTTAGCTCACTATGTGTCGAACTTTGTGATGACGTGACGTGGTTCCACACAGTCGGCTTGTTTACATGCATCGCTAACTTTCAGCTCGTTACTTCGGTAACCCAGACAGAGAGCCAGTAAATTAATAGCTTAATAACGTATGTGTCTTAGCTCACTGTGTGGCTTTTCTGCCCGTATATGTTGTTGTTGACCTGTTTCTGTAATGTAATGTCACCTCCTTTTCTCTCCTTCTCATTTTCTGGTAAATTTGGTTTTCTTTCATTTTTTCTTTAGGGTTGTTATAAGTTAGTATTGTGGGGTTTTTTTTGTTTCTAATCGTTTTTCTCTTTCCCCCATTTCAGGTGCTGAGCCTACGTTGGTGGATTGGTGTCCCAGTGGTGGTGTCCCTTTGTGTGGTGTTGGCCAGGGCTTATTTTGCACTTTTGTTTTGTTTTGTTTTTTTTGTGTTTCACGTGAGAGGTGTTCCCAGGATCCACTTTTCGTTGGACCCTCCATCACAAGTAGGCCTCAGCCCTGATCTGTACATATATATATGTAGGCCTATATATATATATATAGACACATAAGTAATAAATATTTGCAGAAATAGAGACACTCAACAAGAAGGAAAAAGAAACAGATACAGCAAAGAAGTGATGGTGATGTTATAAAGTGGTGGTGCTGTGGACAGAGTTCAAAACAGTCTTATGGCCTGTGGTATGAAACTGTCCCTGAGCCTGGTGGTTCTGGCTCGAGTGCTGTGGACAGTCGGCCAGACAGCAGCAGGCAGAACAGTCTGTGACTGGGGTAACTGGGGTCTTTAATGATTCATGTGGCCTTCATCCTACACCGCTGGGTGTAGAGGTCCTCCATGAATGGCAGCTCCATCCTGGTGATGTGCTGAGGAGCTTTCACCACCCTCTTTAGAGCCTTATGGTTGCGGGTGGTGCAGCTGATGTACCAGGCAGTGATGCAGCCAGTTTTTGGTCTTGATGCTGCAGTTCTGCTGGTGTCTTCCATTCCAATCTTCCATTTTTTGTTTTTTAAAACCTTCTTTTTCTTTTTTAACTGTTCTAAAACATTCTACATAGACATTATAAGGACAAGCCATAATATGACATGATATGGCTGATAGAGGCCAACTATACATGGGGTCGGTGGTGAAGGCGTATCTCTTAATGCCACCAGAATGACAGGTAATCTCCATGGCAATGCTTTCCTGTTATTTTTCTGAAGGGTAGTGGCAGCAGAGAAAATGAGGGTCATGGACTGGAGTCCTAGTTCTCAGGAAACATGAAAACTGACCTCCTCTACTCAGTATTCTTTTGACTAATGTTCAGTCTCTGGATAACAAACAAACAAACAAATGTCATGCCAGTAGTTGCCTATAATTAGTCAATGTAACATTCCAAATAAATATCAGTTCTACCTGACTGTATGATGATGGCCTTGGTAAATGCAGATAGAAAGGGTAAAGAAAAAATCTTTCATGCAGTGAAGTATAAGTTCTTGTTGTGGAGGTCGACACCAGAAAAATGTTGTTCAGTGAATACGAAATTCGTATTTCAAATGCTACTAATGCATTACCTGTGTCAGAAGAAACTTTTCCAGAAAAATTTATATTAAACATTTTTTATATATATTACACATTTATAGGAACAATGGTACATTGTTACATGTGGTATATTTTGGGGTTTGAAAGGGGCTAGGAGCTGATATCTGGAGTAAAGTGCTTTTAGTTATCATAGCTTATCCTTCCTCCTGACCCAAAAGGTGAAGATCTTGGTGGCTAGAGGTGAGTTAGACTCAGAATTGTAGATGAAGTCAAGAGGACTGACAAAAACCTTACCCAGATTGCAGCAGTGATGCAGTTTACCTTTGCCTTAAAGCGAAAATAAGTCATCAGTGATAAGCTACCTGTTGGAGAGTTCCTGGAACTCAGGCCTGCCTTTGAAATTGAGTCACAGGTGAAAATAGTATTATTACACAGATTTAATTCTCTTCTGTAGGTTTTTCATTGATAACTTGAGCAGTATTAGTTTTTAGGGGATCAAACCTGGCTTATACTTTGCTAATGTAAAACTATACATAACCCCATATCTGACTAATAGTTACAGTGATTTGCTTGAGATGTGGAAGATTTTCTATTATTCTGTAACTATTTCTGTGTTCAATTTATACATAGCAATTGTCCTGGGTCTTCCCCGGGGTCTTCTCCCGGCAAGACATGTCTGAAAAGGCATCCGATACAGATGCCCGAGCCACCTCAGCTGACTCCTCTCGATGTGAAGTAGCAGCGGCTCTACTCCGAGCTCCTCCCAAGTGACTGAGCCTCTCACCCTATCTCTAACGGAGCGCCCAGCCCCCCTGCGGAGGAAACTCATTTTGGCCGCTTGTATCTGCGATCTTGTCTTTTCGGTCATTACCCAAAGTTCATGACCATAGTTGAGGGTAGGAGTATAGACTGATCGGTAAATCGAGAGCTTCGCCTTTTGACTTTGCTCTCTCTTCACCATGACAGTCCAGTACACCAAGTGCATAACTGTAGATGCTGCACCAATGGCTTTCAATCTTTCCCTCACTAGTGAACAAGACCCCGAGATACTTGAACTCCTCCACTTGAGGCAGGACCTCTCCACCCACCTGGAGAGGGCATGCCACCCTTTTCCGGTCGAGAACCATGGCCTTAGATTTGGAGGTGCTGATTCTCATCCCAGCCGCTTCACACTCAGCTGCAAATCGCCCCAGCACATGCTGAAGGTTCTGGTTTGATGAAGCCAACAGGACAAAATCCTGTGGTTCCCAAACCGGACTCCCTCCAGCCCCTGGTAATCCTGTCCATAAATATTAAGAACAGGACTGGTGACATAGAGCTGGTCCAGCGTTCCACAACCGGGACAAAAACCGCATTGTTCCTCCTGAGTCCAAGGGTCGACTATCGGCCAAATTCTCCTCTCCAATACCCCGGCGTAGGCTTTCCCAGGGAGG
Organism: Amniataba percoides; assembly: GCA_037176925.1. Lineage (NCBI taxonomy): Eukaryota > Metazoa > Chordata > Actinopteri > Centrarchiformes > Terapontidae > Amniataba > Amniataba percoides. Next base: position 4,249 of record JBAJHX010000177.1, on the reverse strand, counting down.
CTGAGAAGTGTGATCCCCCTATAGTTGTGTAGCAGCATAGAAATATTATTTTTCTATGTGTTGTGGTGCTGCTAATGTGAGTGCTAGGGGGGCGACGTCACTTCCAGGTCAGAGGTGTTTGTTCCGGACAGGTATGGCTGCCAGCTGCTTCATTCATTGGCAGATTGGTCTCTCTGTGGTGCTGAGGCATATGATTTGTATGGCAGATCAGCTGTTTGAGCGCCTGTGGCTCCTGTACGTGTGTGTTACCTGGCCCTCCCCCGCGATTGGGACGATAAGTGTTCTCACCTGTCTGCGCTTGAGCATATGCTATTATGTGCTAACACTCGTGTGGTCGCAGGTAGTAGATGGTGGCTTGGGTTCCCTCTCTCCACCCTCCTTTTACTAGGAAGTTGGAATAACCTTGTGTGTTTTAGTGTGTGTGTGTGTGTGGGTGTCAAGTGTGGGATTACACTGCCTTTATTTTGATTTACCTGCATTCTGTTTTTGTTTCGTATTTGTTAGTTATATTTGTTGATTGACTGAAGTTTTTCTGTGGCTGAGTTATCATTTTGGAGTGGAGTGGGGTTTTTTTGTGTGTTATGAGTTAACTGGATTTGTTTTTGTTTTTTTTTTTCTTGCATTATTTGAGTTGACTTTTGTAATTTTCATAATTTGTGTATTGGGCTTTGGTTTGGTAGTGTGATCCACTAATTTTTTTATCTCCCTTTGTTGCTGAGGGCCGGTGGTGGCGGTGCTGGTGACCTGGGTGACGGTGTCCTCCTCCTTCTTTCCTTTTGTGTGTGCAGTGTCTTCTGGGTACGTGGGTTTCTTCACTGAAGGTTGTGTTGGTCACGTGTCTGGGTGGATTGCTTTAGTTTTGGTTATGTTTATTTGGGTGGGCCTCCTTATACTCGCCACTAGCTCTTGTCCCACGACAGGCCCCCAGCACTAACACACTGTCCCCTCCCTTTGAATGATTGGTGTGATTTCTCTTTTTATTGTATCATTTAGCTGAATTTGTTAATAAAATTTATTTAAATTCTTGAACCACGTCTCGAATCTGGGTGCTTTTATAAATTATAGGTTCAAAGTAAATCATTCCTTGGGTGAAATTCTCAAAACCAATTGAAAGCTCTCACTTATTACTTCAGCCAGCCACCACAGTTGGAACACAATCTCCGGTCCCCCTTTTTAAAAAGAGGGACCACCACCCTGCTTTGCCACTCCAGAGGTACTCTGCCCGACTTCCATGCAATGCTGCAGAGGCATGTCAGCCAAGACAGCCCCACAACATCAAGACACTTGAGGTACTCAAGTATATTTTTAGAACCAGTTTTAACAGTTTCATTGATTGTGGAAACAGTGAAAGTGTGGAGAAGTGATTTTCATGAGTTTTTCCATTTCTTTTTACAAGACATGAGCAGTGTGAGCATGGAAATCTACCAAGCTGAACTTTGTTTCAGGACTCTGTTTCTGCCTGTCGGACATTCTTTGACAGAAAGCTAAACTAAGCCTGAGAGTTAGCCTGTCTCAGAGCAGGTTAGTTCTGGAGCATAAGTTACCATGCTTACTCAGCGGGCATTCAAATAAGCCATGATGATGGAACTAAACTCTCTCTTAAATGAGCCAGACTTGACCAGATCAAAATAAGAGCTCCACAAAGCTGTAAGTTGACCTATTACCTAACCTGGGGGGTATTCCACCAACGTGGCTAAAGAAAGCCAGGACTGGAGAAAGCCTCGCTTGAACTAGCTCCATCCCCCGATTAAGGCTCAAGTCGTTCCACTAACAAATTTTAGCCTCATCTAGTCGAGGCTAATTCAAGCGAGGCTTACATAGCCCGGCTATGTGGGAGTGCCCGAAGAACGTAAGAAGCCCTGACGAGTTGATGAGAGAAAAGCAGATGAAAATCGACATGAGCCGAGTGTTTCTAAGTGAAGCACACATATTGCCTGATAGTAGCTCAGTCTGTAGGAACTTGGCTTGGGATACAGAAGACAGCAAGTTCAAATCCCCATGGATCGTAAGTGCTGAATGAAGCTACAAAACGGTTTCTTATGAGCACATCGTTATTAGTTTTCTTTTTTACTTTCATAATTCAGATTCCTTTATTGTCCCACAGCGGGGAAATTTACTGTGCAACAACAGTGAAACGGTGTAATATAGACGGTAAGAAAAGCAAGACAGAATAGAATAAGAATAATAATAGAAATATAGACACAATAAAATAAAATAAGAATAAAATAAGATAGTAAGAAAAGGAGAAGGAAAGAAAAGGAGAACACATCACATTACAAACACAAGTCAGTGAAATCTCCCTCTGTACACTCCGTCAGGTCAACGTATGTTCGCACAGTCCCACAGTTATTTTCTCTGAGATATGAGGGAAGATTCGCCCGCAGAAATCTGCAAACCAGTGGAAAAATCTGCGATATATATTTAAATATATTTGCGTATAAGATCTGTGGTAGAGAGAAGCCGTGAAAGTATTATTAATTATTTATTGAATTATATATATATTTTAAATCAACCACGTCCTTTTTTATTTAATTAAATTTTCAGTACCTAGTTGCAGTTAACGTGTGAAATGTACTATATGACTGAGGTTTCATTGACTGATTGTGGAAACAGTGAAAGTGTGGAGAGGTGATTTTCACGAGTTTTTCTCGACATGCGCGGCGCAAGCACGGAAATCTACCAGGCGGAACTTTGTTTCAGGACTCTGTTTCTGCCCGTTGGACATTCTTTGACGCAAAGCGAAGCTAAGCTTGACAGTTAGCCTGCCCCGGAGCAGGCTAGTTCGGCAGCATAAGTTACCATGGTTACTCAGCGGGCATTCAGATAAGCCACGTTGATGGAACTGAACTCTGTCTAAAATGAGCCAGACTTACCGAAATAAGCCAGGCTTTCCTTTAATCGAGCTTCGTGGAATACCCCCCAGGTCTGGGATGATAAATAATAATAATAATCAACCAAACGATTCGCCCAGCATGGAGAATATGAAAATTAATACCAACTCTACAAAAACAAATAACAGTTACACACAAAACTAACAGATTAACCTAAACTAAGAAAAAGAAAATCACAAAAGAAAACAAGAACTCAGAAAATATCAGTAATCATATAACCAATAATCAAGCACCATATAACCAAAACAAACAAACAAAATAAACCCAACAAAACTTCAAAACTGTTTCTCTTCTCTCACACACACACACACACACACACACACCAATGCATTTTCCACTCTGACAGAGCGTAACAGGTGCAGGGCTTAAAGTATTCTGTGACCGTGCCGGATCTCCAGCGTTGGACTATGATTCGTAACTATGGGTACAAGTGTAGCGACTGAGATCAGCAGTAGTTGATGCTGTGTTCCTGACAACTCAGAGAACAAATGTGCTCTGAATTGTAGAAAAAGAATTGAAAAATTTAAGTGTGACAGTCAGAAATGACACATATATGTCATGTCCCGTCATGTGTGTTAAGTTTTGTCTGTCATGTCATCTGTTTCCTGTTCTGGCTTGTCATTTTATTTTGAAATCCTAACTCTCCTCTCGTTCCAGGTTCCTTGACTTCCCTCAGTGTGTGTTCCCGCCGGTGTGATTGTCTACCCCCGCCCCGATTGTTTCCACCTGTTTCCCATTACCTCATGTATATATTGTCTGCGTCTCCCCTGTCTTGTTGCCAGATCGTTTTGAATTATGCCATGTCAAGACCACGTCTTCATGATATCTATTCACGTAAGATCTAGCATTATTAAAGATACCTTCTAATCACTAATCTGCCTTGTGCTTTTGAGTCTTCCTGCCTTGTATGGTCGTAACATTACGATCTGGCCAAGAATGGACTCAGCGGATGCGAACGCTCTCAGAAAAGCCATGAACACCCAGGCTTCGCGGATCCAACACCATGACGCTCAGCTGACTCACATCTTGGCTGGAGTGAAACATCTCACGGAGAGCCAAACAGAACTACAAGCCTCCGTTGCTACCCAGGTAAATCAACTCACCACGCAAATGTAGACGCTAATTCACCGACTGGAGGGATTAACAACCATCTCGCCGTCCCCGCTGGCGATTCCGGCTCCGTCGGCTACGCCTGCTACAGCGTCAGCGGCTCCACCGCAGCCGACGCCATTATACACACCTGCCTCGCCTGCTCCGCTCCGTTTGGCTTCTCCGCCCAAGTTCTCCGGCGAGCCCGGTGAGTGTCGCCCTTTCCTGACTCAATGTGATATCCATTTCTCTATGGAACCTCATGTTTT
>JBAJHX010000176.1:0-10724 GCA_037176925.1 Amniataba percoides | reverse complement strand
GCCTGTGTAAGTAGTCTGAATTCTTTCATAACTGCTCATCTCTTATTTAGACTCCTGCCTGCAACAGTGAGCCATGGGAAAGGGACAAATTGATTGATTAAACACTGACTTTGTTGAACTGATTATTTATTTTCGATATTTGATATTCAGAGGTTGTTTTGAAAAGTGGCATTATGATTGTTAAATTATGGACATTTCTAAATAAAAACAGATGTTATTAAATAAAAATTGCCTTAAATAAACCCTGTTACTGTGAAAATAAACAGGATTAAATAACCTTTCAAAATAATGTCCTTTTTAAACTGTTTTGGTTATGTTTCATATGTATACTTTCATATATCTTATATTAAAAATTTAGTCTCTCTCTCTGTTTTCTCAGATGCGTATTGTGTGCGTATTGTGACTGTACCACTTTGCATGTAAGGATTCATTCGAAGAGATGGAAGAGCAATGTGAGCAGTTTTTTATTAGAGGTTAAATATTCTGTGGTGGGGTAAAATATGTATGTTTGAACTGATTATTTAAATCAAAGTGTAAAGAATGTTTATTTTTTTCCATTTTTAATGTTGTTTTGAAAAAAAATTGTTTTGAAAAGTGGCATTATGACTGTTAAATTGTGGACATTTAGAAATAAAAACAATTTCAAAATAATGTCCTTTTTAAAGTGTTTTGGTTATGTTACTTATTCTGTCAGTATGCACTTTAACACTGTTAATATTGTATTCCACTTGCCATAGTTTAATATTTATGAAAATGTCTGTAATGGTTGGTTCAGGGCGCCCTCACTTGGTGGTAATTTATATATGCCACTGGCAGCTTGAACTCACTGCCAGTAAATGAGAGCACAGTGCTGAGCACAAATTTGTGTCTTAATGTCCATATGTACATCATGTAAACATTACAATTCATGGAGACGTTACTAAGAAGAGTTACAAATGGTTACAGTACCTTTTTGAGTGTTTGTGTTCAAATTATGTCATATGCATTTTGCAATTCAGTTAATTAGCCCCTATGCCAAAATAACTTACTATTCCCTTATAGTGTGCTGTCTATGAGCCACCTGCAATGAGCCAACTGTATGAATGAATCTTTCAAACTTCTCCCATCTGAAATTTAAATGCAGCTTACATTTCATTACATAACATTACATTTAGGCTAAAACACAGGATGGCATCTGCGCCTTGATGACGTCATGTTTCATTTAATATATTCAGACTTTCAATCAATATATTCAGTTATATATACAGTGTGTGTGTGTGTGTGTGTATGTTTTTGTGTGTATATACAGACACACACACACATATAGAGAGATATAAAGTGTAACCTCACTCTTGTTTCAGGCCCTTGACTTCCAGCCCTTGTGTGTTTTCCTGCTCCTGTGATTGTCTGGTGCCGGATCGTTTTGTTTTGCCTTTGTGTCGAGCGTTGCAGCATCCCAGTCAGTTATTATCTTGCCAATTACTGAGAGCTAAAGTCAGGTAGTATCAGGTAGTATCCTTTTTTGTGTGTTTTCTTTTTCTTTTTTTTTTTTTTTTTGGTGCCATTATAAAAAATTGCATCCTTTATTGACCCGTCTGCTTTTGCCTCACATCATGCATTTGAATTTTTCTTTGTGCCCCAGTCATAACAAGAATTTACCAGTTCAGCTAATTCATGATACATGTTTTGCTTGTCCCATCACCTCCCATTCTTTTAAATATTTTCTCCACCTCTCACTGACAGTATACGCATTTAAAGACTGCATCCTTTAATTTAGTTTCCATTTACTTTAAAATATACAAATAAAACAGTGGATTATAATCATTCTGTATCTTTGTTCAACCAACATATTCATCAAATACAGACTTGATCATGCCGATCATTTTCATTCTGCCTTAAAAGAGCAAATCTTAAATTTAAGACATTAATCACAGATTACAATGGATAAATAGCAACCTCTGCTGGCAAACTAGGTTCATATTCAGTCATGGCATATTGAAACTTTATTTTCTTTGTCATTTCTGTCATTTTCATTTAGCGTATCAATTTATCTTCCAGGTGTTCTGAAAACAGACAAAGGCAGTGGCATCCCATTTATATTCTCTAGATGTGTGCTGGAATTAAACTAGTGGGCTAGTAATCACCCTAAGCCTAATACATCATTAATTATTTGTACCCTCTTATAGATTTGGCTAAAAAACAAATATTTTTTCTCAAACAGCTGTACCATGATATAGTTACCTGTCCATTTCTAACCTTGTTACTGTGAGTTACTCCATGCTTTTTGGCATCCAGCTGATGTTAGTGTGTTGCTCTCACTTTTAAGTGAAATTCTGCTTTGAAATAAATTTAACTGTAGGATTTCAGCTGCCGTTTACAGTAAGTGGGGATTCTGTGCATTTTACTTGGCTTTAACTGGACTCTTTAGCCTGTCTTAAATTAATAGTAATAATAACAATAAAATTTATTTATATAGCACTTAACATACACAAAGTTACAAAGTGCTTCACTGGCAGGTTAGATACACACATACAGTGCAGAGACCACACAGAGGACAGACGCACAGCACATACACATTAACACATAAGTAGTTCTGTGGAACCAAACAAGCCATGTAAACAAGAACCAAGTGACAGAAGTGCACCAGAGGGAGGGAGTCAAGGGAAGGCAAATCAACTGAACCATCATTAGCTTGATCTATGGGAAAAATGAAGATTGGCTTAACATTATAGACCAGTCCAAAATATCTGCTGAAATCAGCCTCTGAAGCTATATTATTGTAATGTTTAACATTGGTGGAGAATTCCACTCTCCAAGTGTCTTCAGGTTTTTTATTGTTTACTTGTGGTGTTGATAACAACACACTGAAAAAAGGGCAAAGCTCTTTCATGACGTTGATTGGTTGGCTGAATTTCAAGCTTGCGTGTTACTCTAGTTAGATAGTATATTAATTACTGCAGGAAGAGAGAGCAGACATTGGGTTACCCTTCACAGGAGCCCAGTCAAGATGGATAATACATCTCGTGTAACAGTGTTTTTTCTCTCAGGTTTAAATGAGACAAAGAACTACCGATATACTCTCTTTTCTCTCACATTACTGTATTACTCACTGATTTTTCTAGTAAATGTTTCTCTTATTTTGACCATCATCCTGGATAAAAACCTGCATGAACCAATGTACATTTTGTTGTGCATTTTCTCCATGAATGGACTTTATGGTACAACAGGTTTCTACCCCAAGTTTCTCTGGGATCTGCTCTCTCCTGTTCATGTTATCTCTTATTCTGGATGCCTTGTTCAGGCTCTAGTAATGTACTCATGTGCTCTCAGTGATCTGTCTATTCTTTCAGTGATGGCATACGACAGATATGTGGCTATATGTCGACCGCTGGAGTACCACTCTATCATGTCAAAGCAAAGACTCGTAATGTTAGGATGTTTCTCTTGGTTAACACCCTTCTGTATTATGGCCACTAACATATTTCTAACATCTAGATTAAAGTTATGCAGCCCATTGATTGGCAGGCTCTTTTGCTCAAACTGGATTATTGTTAAACTCGCTTGTTTTTCTGCTGATACCGTGATTAACAACATAGTTGCATATATTACAATACTAATTTACGTATTTCATGGCTTTTTCATCATATGGTCATACATGTATCTCATTAAAACATGTGTGCATTCTATAGAGAACAGGGCAAAGTTCATGCAAACATGTGTGCCACATTTAACCATCTTGGTGATTTTTCTTGTGACTATACTTTTTGATGTCTTGTATATGCGATTTGGTTCAAAGGATTTACCTCAAAGCCTTCAAAACTTTATAGCAATAGAATTTCTTCTGATACCGCCTATTATGAATCCTCTTATTTATGGTTTTAAATTGACAAAAATTCGGAACAGAATTTTGGGTTATATTACTTTTCAAAGTAAATGACCTGTGTCTTACATTACTTCTTCTTTTCTTTTTTTTACATATATTTATGCACCTTTTTAGATTTACTATTGTTAAATGTACAATTAAAACTCAAGCCCTTTCACATGTATGCCTTAGAAACTGCATATATACTGTGCATATATGCACATACATGCATACATACATACACACACACACACACACATATATCATACACACACACACACACACACACACACACACACAGATATATATATATAATAGTAAATATATTTGCACTTTGTACTAAATACAGTTTGGATGTTTTTTCCCAGAATTAAATCAACCTGCAACTTGTCAATATATGTCTTCTAGCATACTTGTTCAGTTACTTTTAGCATAACTGTCAGTTCCTAATAAGCAATTACAGCTACTAAATATTATATGTATAAGTATAGTACTCAGCCTGTCAAATAAGTTGCACAAGTGAACTGGCTGAACATTATAGGCAGAGGAGCCCCATTCTTGCTCTGCTTAACAAAAAAAATTAAAAAGTAACCTCCTTTTTGTTTAAGCTGAGAAAACTATATCACATAGTTTATTACATTAAGTATTTTAAACCTTTCTATAAAATAGATAACCTTTACATTCACAGGTAACGGTGGAGGCTTTATTGTTTTTAACAAATGGTTTATGACCAGTAAAACAATTGGGTAAAGATTTGTACACATTTTAGATTTTCATCTTTGAAGATACTGGCTAAATTCAAATATTGATTTTGTTGTTTAGCATTCCTTTAATCTGATATTTCCTTTTCACTTATTTTCACAGGTTTCCAAACCTTGAATTTATTATTTATTCATCCTATCACTGGTAAATGTTGATTGTAAAACAGGATTATTTTACCATGATGTACTATGATTATGTACCATGATGAAATTGAAGTTGACATTTCACATTTGCATTAATTAATTTCCACACAAAGTACCAATGATATAGTCTACTTTAGAAAATATTCATAAAGTGTTTTGAGAGCAAGTTGAATAGTAAGTCTTGTGTTAAAATAAACAATATGAAAAGAAAATCATGTAAGAAAGAGAATTGAAAACAAAATACATAAAATAGTGTGAATGTTCAAATAATAGGAATAGAATAGAATATGTATAAAGTATTAGTATAAGTAAAATGTAAATATAATACTCATAAATATGCTGTGACGATGTGATATATACACACACACACAACACTGTTGTGTTGAATACTGTTGTGACGGGACAAGGTCGCACGAGTGCAATTAAAGGAAAAAATGTTTGTTGCGACAACACCACCCAGTCGAATTTCACCCCCCTGGTAAACTTCTAACCTACATGTAACGGTTAGGCACACAGGTTGGTTTACACCACAGAGGCAGAGACAGTTCAAATGAATCAATACATTTTATTTAACAAAATAATGAATGATGTTTGGGTGAGATTTACTAAACGTATAGGGCTGGGGCTAACCACAGCAGCATTAACACCATGTGCACCAAATGAAGTTCTCATGAAAAAGAACACCCCCAGGGAGGGGATGTTGCCTCGGGCCCACAGCACCTGCACACAAAATAAATGTTAAAAATCAAGCCACAAACAATCTAAAACCTAAAACAATACAATAAACAAGGAACACAGGATGTAACTGTCAGTTCGCCTCAAAGGGTTAGGGGTTAAAGCTCTGCCCCTTTACCTGTGTGAGTGAGCGGAAGTTAGCAAGAGCATAAAAGCTAAAAGCAGATATACACGCACCTTGTCTGCATCTGTGCAGATCAGCATGTGCATCGGCGGGACGTTTTCTTTGGTGAAAGGATGTCCGTTCACAAGTAACGTCGCTGTTGCAAGAGAAGCTAGGCAAGTTTGAGGATTTTGCACCCTTGTTGCACGCTTGTACTATGAGTTGTGAGCACATTGTCATTGTTGTGGAATGCTACTAGTTACTGTTGCAGCGCTCTGTGCTATTCTCTGGTGTTATGAAGAATTTGTGTGCTAATAAGAATATTTTTTATTACCCTGTGTATCTGTATAGATATTTTTTGAGTCGATTGAATATGAATATGAATATATGAATATGAATTTGAGTTGATTGAATAAGCTGTTTGCTGTTTAGGTATATAAACATTCCACTGAAAAATTTAATAATTTCTTTACACTGGTTTTGTACTTGTGCTTGCTCCCTTGTTTTTATTTACTTAAAGTTTCATGGTGTTTGATGAGACGATATTAAAGCAATTGCACCCATTATGGAGACTCTCTGCCTTCATTATTGACACCAAGGGCTGCTACACAGAACAATCGACTAAATATAACCAAACAAACCAAAATACCAGAAACAGAGGAAAATTATACAAAAAGAAATTAAACCTGGGCGGCACAGTGGTGCAGTGGTTAGCACTGTCGCCACACAGCAAGAGGGTTCTGGGTTCGACTCCTGGTCGAGGCAGGCCCTTCTGTGTGGAGTTTGCATGTTCTCCCTGTGTCTCCGGCTTCCTCCCACCATCCAAAGACATGCATTAGGTGAATTGGCGACTCTAAATTGGCCTTAGGTGTGAATGTGAAAGTGAATGGTTGTTTGTCCTCTATGTGGCCCTGCAACTGACAGGGAAACTGTAGAACCTCGAGAGCCCAGAGGAGCCCAACATGGGGGAGTTCCAAGCCGAAACAGCCTGCAGAGCCATAACAAGGAAAGGTCATTAGAGCCAAAACAGAGGAGCTGGCCAGGGATTAATAAACCCACAGGAGGTGTGGCAATTACCCAGGAAAGCTAAAATATGAAACAGTAAATTTATTATAAAATAATACTGATTGATAATTGCATAATCAAAAGTGAAACCCATACATGCCAATGGCGCAGCGTCAGCATGGCCTCAGAGCAGATGGAGGGCTGAACGGCAAAATTCTGCAGCATAATATAAAAATTAGCAGGGAGCCACATTACACAAAAGAATTACGTGCAAGGCGGACTCACCACGTAGTTGCGGTGCCACACCAGAGCACCCCGCCCAGATCTGTAAACAATCTCCTTTTTCAACTATTTCTGTAATAAATTTTTGGGTAACTTCATTGTAACTTCACTCCTGGAATTCTTCATCAAACGAACACGTGAGTTCAGGCATATGAACTCAACAATGAAAACATCAAGGACCAGCTGTCCCTCCATGAGACACCTATGGACTTTGAGGACCTGGTAAACTTGGCGGTCAGGATAGACACCTGGCTTCAGGAGAGGGAGTCGGGCCATCACCAAGCCAGCAGGAGGTCCTCTCAGCGCCAGGGAGGGCCTTGGTATTGTCATGAGTTTCGTTATTCATTGGGTCCTTTGGCCCCATCTACCAGCAGGGAGGAGCCCATGTAGCTAGGACACACCAAGTTGAGTCCCAAGGAGCGCCAATTCCGATTGAAAGAAAGATTGTGCTTTTATTGTGGGCAACAAGGACACCGTGTGGGCACCTGTCCATTAAAAGACCTGGCTTACCAGGAATGAGGAGGATGCTGGTGAGCCAAGCTAAATCTTCCATCTCTCCACCAAAGACTCTTACCACTGTGATTCTGCTAATTAACGGTAAAACCACACTACTACACACACTTACAGACTCCAGGGTTGAGAGATTTCAGTGGACTGATCACCAGCTAAGAAATTAGGCATTAAGACTGAACCTCTCTGTCAGCCCGTCTGTGCAAGATCTTTGGACAATAGACTCATAAGTAAAGTTACTCACAGGACACAACCACTCACCATGACAATTTACTCTATTCACAGCAAGCCTATGTTATTTCATTTGTTTGACTGTTCACACTACCCATTAATCTTAGGTTTCCCATGGTTAAAAAGTATAACCCCTACAATTAGTGAAACAGGGAAGAGTAAATTGGGATCCTGCCTGTAGCCTCTCTTGTCTTGTCCTATCTTCTTCCATCCACAGGACCCTTGAAACCAGGAACCCCGAACTGGTCCACACGGACTTTCCAAATCTGATGAGAGTTCCACCTTGTTAGACTTGAGGGAAGTCTTCAGCAAGATCAAGGCCACATCTCGCTCTCCTCATCGTCCCTGGGACTGCACCATAAGCGTTATTCCAGGTGCCCTCATTCCCAAGGCGAGGCTGTACGCTATCTCTGGTCCTGAGAGGAAGACCATGGATGATTATATCGAAGCTTCACTGACACTATGAATACCTTGTCATGCACGTCAGCCTCACAAACACCACAGATGTCTTCCAATCCTTCATCAATTAAGTTTTGCAGGAGTACCTGAGTTACTTTGTTTTCATCTCTCTCTGTGATATTCTCATATTCTCCCCTGATCCTATCACCCACCAGTATCATATCTGCCAGGTCCTGATTTGCCTGCTGGAGAATAAGCTGTATGTGAAGGTGGATAAATGTGAATTTCATGCTTTCTTGTTCCTGGGCTTCATAGTATCACCTACCCACATCAAGGTAGGTACCCCAAGAAGGTTAGTGCCGTCACCAACTGTCCGCTACTCACCACCAGGAAAAAGGTACAGCAATTTCTGGGGTTTGCCAATTTCTACAGGAAGTTCATCTGGAATTTCAATGCAGTGGCAGTACCTCTTTACACACTAACATCTCCCAAGGTTACATTACAGTGGGGTCCAGAGGATGAGGAGGCTTTCCAGCAGCTCAAGAGACTGTTCACCACGGCTCCTGTTCTGATCATGCCAAACCCCAAACTTCAGTTCATTCTGGATGTGGACACCCCCAGTGACGGCGTGGGGGGCGTTTTGTCACAGTCATCCACTAAAGACAATCAAATTAATCCATGTGCCTTTCTCTCCCATAAATTGTCTCCTGCTGAATGGAACTGTGACATCGGGAACTGGGAGCTGCAAGCCATAAAAGTGGCCCTGGAGGAATGACGCCATTGGCTGGCAGAGACGAGTGTTTCCACATTCACAGTCAGCCAAAAGACATTGTTTCCAACGGGGGCCTCCAGTTCATATTTGTGTGGATGGGCAGCACCACATCATCCACCCTAACTCTTAAGATTAGCACTCCCCATGGCTGTGTGCTCAGCCGTCTCCTGTACTCACTGTTCACACATGACTGTGCGACCCACAGCTCCGACACCATCATCAGATTTGTTGACAACATAACCATCATTGGCCTAATCACCAGCAATGAAGAGACAGCCTACTGAGAGGAGGTCAGAGCCCTGACGTCTTGGTATCAAGGCAACAACCTCTATTTCAATGTCAGCAACACAAGTGAACTGATCGTGGACTTCAGGAAGAGGCAGAATGAGGAGCACGCCCCCCCTCTTCATCAATGGGACCAGGTTGGAGAAAGTCAGCAGCTTCAGTTTCCTCTGGGTTCACATCAGCGAGGACCTCACCTGGACTCACCACACTTCCATGGCGAACCACTACACCCAGCATTGTAGGAAGAAGGCCAGCAGTGGCTCTCACGAGTGACCGAGCTTCTCACTCTATCTCTAAGGGAGTGCCCAGCCACCCAGCGGGGGAAACTCATTTCAGCCACTTGTATCCACAATCTTGTCCTTTTGGTCATTACCCAAAGTTCATGACCATAAGTGAGGGTAGGAGCGTAGATCGAGCGGTAAATCGAGAGCTTCGCCTTTCGACTCAGCTCCCTCTTCACCACGACGGTCAGGTACACTGACCGCATAACTGCAGACGCTGCACCAATCCAAGCCCTGAAAATTGTGAAATAGCTACGTTTTTTTCTCCCATTCATTTCTATGGGCCTGCCGACAGATCACGTGACTGCTGACAGCAGACCTCTCAAAATAAAACATGGCGGTGGAAAAAGCCTTATTTTAAGATATTTTGGACATAAAAAAACATTTTGATGAAATTTCTAGAGAAATAGACATTATAATTTCACAATATTCGTTCGGTTCTTGTAAACAATCGTTGGCTTGTTCGCTATTACGACGAGTCTTGGCATAAACTTATTACGGTGCGACATTGCTATACCGGTTGCTAAGGACGCTTCGGCCGAAACCAAGCGGCGGGTTTGTTATTTTATTTATTCGTCACATTGTGTCGGTATTTGAGCTCTTGAAATAATTGTGTAACTGTTAATGATATTCTCTCAATATCAAAAAACAACATAAAATGGATTTAGCGGCCCAGAGACTACATAAATATTCTTCTTTGGAATTTGGCACCCCCATTGTTTTATGGGACGACCTGGAAATCATTGCTCGCAGTCTCATAGCAAAACGTGAAATAGGTACGTTGGTCCACAGTGCAAAACATAGCTATTTCACAATTTGGCCCTGAAAATTGTGAAATGGCTACGTTTTTTTCTCCAATTAATTTCTATCAGCCTGCTGACAGATCACGTGAGTGATGACAGCGGACTTCTCAATATAAAAACATGGCGGCCATTCCTTTCATTCTCAGTGGAAAAGGCCTTATTTTAAGATAGTTTGGACATAAAAAAACATTTTGATGACATTTCTAGCGAGAAATATACATTATAATTTAACAATATTCGTTCAGTTCTTATAAACGATCTTTGGTTTGTTCGCAATTACAACGAGTCTCGGCATAAACTTATCACGGTGTGCCATTGCTATGCCGGTTGCTAAGGACGCTTCGGCCGAAACCAAGCGGCGGGTTTTTTGTTATTTTATTTATTCGTCACATTGTGGCGTTATTTGAACTGTTAAAATAATTGTGTAACTAGTGATAATATTTACTCAATAAAAAAATAACATAAAACGAAAAACTACAACTGTGGAGCTGATTAGTATTAGACTGCAGATTGTGACTCCAGGGATATGTAGTTTCTCAAATATATTAATGTTTTTCTTTGGATTTAAGTTG
>JBAJHX010000175.1:0-10748 GCA_037176925.1 Amniataba percoides | reverse complement strand
TGGCAGTTGCTGCGAGACAGTAGTTCGTGTGCGGATGGAGAGATTGCGTCTTTTCATGAAACGAAAGCACCAAGAAGTACCGCCTCGAAAGTCATTGATATTCATGTCCCATGCTAACCCTGTTGCCTTCAGTCGAATTGACACTGTAGAGATGCTTCTACCTGCTGCTCTCTGTTCAGTAACCACACTGTTCAATTTTGTCCTCTAACTGTGGCCATCTCGCCTTGTTCCCTCGGAAACTCTGTGTGGTCTTCTTTACTCGGCGCAGGTCATCTTCTTTCTTCCTCCACTTCCGTACCATTGATTCATTAATATTGAAATCTCTCGCAGCTGCTCTGTTCCCATGTTCAACTGCATGACCGATAGCCTTGATTTTAAAGTCCGCGTTGTAAGCGTGTCTCTTGATAGGTGCCATTTTGGGGTCCTACTTACCGGTACTCCCATCGCGGAGTGATCTCCCATAGAGATCACTCCGCGATACTCCTGACTACGGTAGCCGTAATGCTACAAACAGTGCTTTGAGCGCCGTGTACCACACAAAATCGCTTCATGGTCAGTAAGCACAACCAGAATGAATCCATATATAAGGCGCTTTGGATTATATGGCGCACTGTCGTTTTCTGAGAAAATTTAAGGCTTTTAAGTGCGCCTTATAGTCCGGAAAATACGGTAAATTGTAAATACATATCTATATATAAATATAAATCTGCATGACTTGGTCATAAAATCTGGTCTGCTCTTCATCTAAGTCATATCAATAAACCAACACAGTCTGTTTAAAGCAATACTGCTCAAAATATGATATGTTTTCATGTTTTTATTGAACACAATATGTAAACAGTCACAGTCCAGGTTGGAAAAGTATGTGAACCACTGGTTGAACTGGTTGACCTGCCTTTGGCAGCAATGATCTCAACAAAACGTTTCCTGTAGTTGCAGGTCAGACCTGCACAACAGTCAGGAGGAATTTTGGAAACTTTATTTTTTGGAAAGTTTGATATCTTAATGCCTGTGCCTTTGATGGATAGTTGTCCCAACAATATTAGCAGGGCTGAAGAGTATGACATTAAAAGTGACTTGCTTTACAAACTCACTATTTTCTCAGGGGACAAGAGCAATAATAGTTCCTGTTCAGGAGGAGGAGTGCTTTAGAGTGCAGGGGCTACTCCCCAGGACTTTCTTGGATTCTGTGGTGGCTTCAGCTGTCTTTTATGGAATAGTTTGTTGGGCCAGCAGCATCACCAACAGGGGCAGGAGGAGAATGGACAGATTGCTGAGGAGGGCCAGCTCTGTCCTTGGAAGCCCCCTGGACTCACTGAAGGAGGTAGGCATCAGGAGGATGATGGCTAAGCTGCAATCCCTGTTGAACATGTCCCACCCTCTACAGGACACTTTTGGTGCTTTTCCACTAGTACCTCCTTGGCTTGACTCGACTCGGTTTTTACACATTTCCATTACATGTTAGTATCTGGTACCAGGTACTTTTCCAAGTACCTACTTGGCCGGGGTTCTAAGCGAGCCGAGTCTAGCCGAAAATGTGATGTCAGCAGACAGCAGGCAGCTGATTGGCCAGGATGTGACGTCCCTAGATGAGTCAGGAGAGCGACTCGTTCATAAGAGTGAATCGTGCCATTTTAAAAACCCAATAACAACGAACATGATTAGAAATGGCTGCATAGAAAACAAGACCGTGGAGCAATGACAAGGTGCAGACGTTTCTTTGTCTGGTGGCCTCTGTAGTCGTTTCATGTCTGTGTCGCACAACAAAAGATGTTGCTGGAGTTTCGTACAGCCTTGCTATGATGATCCAGTCCAGGCTGAGGTGGTACTCCATTGTAATGGAAAACAACTGAAACTGAGTCGAGTTGAGTCGAGGCAAGCCAAGTAGGTACAAGTGGAAAACTAGTATTAGACTGCACTGAGCAGTTTTCGGCTGTACTATCCATGTTGCATTAAGGAGATGTACAGCAGGTCCTTCCTGCCTGCTGTTGTCAGACTTGTGGAATGTACATGTTCCTGGGTTTTTTCTCACTGTCTTGTCACTGCAACACTTTAAATGTACCCCTGTGGGACTAATGAAGGTTTATCTTATCTTGAACTCGCAAGAAGGGAAAGCACAGATATTCCATAGAAGATACATAGTTAAGATCAAGGATAATGGAAAGTTTGTCTAGTGTTGTGGATGAACTGAGTTTGTGGATTTGTTTTTCATGAAATTATGGTGAGTCACTTCTGATGAGGAATGAATTGATGTCTTCTTGTTTCTGATGAGTATAGAATGACATAAAAACATAATATAGTCTATAGAGTCTATAATGATTGAAATTCCTACTCTTCCTTTTTTTGCAAATAACTATGATATATATTGTTTTTGTGTTTCTATGAATCAGGAATTGAGTTTTATGTTCATAATTCCATCTAGTCAAATTGTTTATTTTCTCAATCAATTCTGGGTTTCATGATTGATTGTTGTTACTTGCATTAAAGGTGTGCAGTTTTAGGTGAAGAGGAAGTAAGGCAGTGAGAAGCTGTGCCCTGCTTCAGGGTGAGGATTGAGGAGGTGTGGTTGTCTAACCTAACATAACATACTACAGTCTGTAGGAAAGGAAAGGAAAGTCTAGAATCCAATTGTGGTTGAACTGGTTTATACCAAGATCACCGTGGTTAGATCATCAGTTTTGAGAGGAGTAATGATGTTGAATGCAGAACAAAAGTCGATGAAACAGCAGTAGTTAATGATGCTGTTTAGAGTTTGGACTACACCTGATAAGTTATATAACTTATATCTTTACAAAGATTTGAAAAAATGTTTGAGGTTGTGGTCATATAAGACTGCTGACAATGGAGGTTTATGTACTGCAGTTTTATGTTATTAAGACTGAATAAGAAAATTATCTCTATTCGACAATGAACTGTACAGTTTAATGAGGTAGTTAAGAGGTGGATTTGTGAATTTGACAGTATTCTCTCATCCTTTATTAGGAATTGAGTTTCTGTGTTACAAATGCTGATAAAAAGTCATATTATCTTGGACAACTGGCTGTGTCAAGGTCAAGGTTTAGGATGACTGAAGAGATATTACATCAGTTTTCAGTTTCTTATCTGGTTATCTTATAGTAGCTGAACCTTTGCACCCTTGCCAGAAAACAAGTGGGTATGAACCTTGAAAAGTGGTTTTGTACACATGAGTCAGGGTTGAAAGGCTGTTCCTACAAAATATGAACTGGATATTAAGAATGTCCTGCCGATAATGACATTGACAAAATAACATTTTACAAATTGCACAAAAACAAAATTTTGAATTAATATAATCAGTGTGATGCCTCACACAGCCCCTATTGCAATAAACAATATGTTTAGGCTAAAGCTGCACCTTCTACCTCTACAATGCATATTACGTAAAATAACGCATATGCACGCTATATGTATGCTTTCATTTTTTGTTTACAATGATCTTTGTCATCTTAATGTTAGTTTTCACTCTAGTGTTAACAATGTCAAGGTAGCTTAACAAGAAGGGGCCTCAAAACAGTTAATAAACAGGAGCTATTCCAATCAAGCAGGGAGACACTGCTACACTGTAGCAGCAATGTGTCTAGAGCAGGGGTGGGCAATTAATTTTTAGAAGGGGCCACATGAGAAATCTGAATTGTTTTGGAGGGTAGAACCAACTATTACTTGAACCTAATAATGTTTTTTTCCCATTGTAAAAAACAGTAAATTATATATTTTGATTAGCTTCTACTGGTTATCAGAAAAGTAAGGATATTCTGTTAATATTTATATATGAAATTGCCGTGTAGGTCATAATTACATTAGTGTCTATTTTATTTTTAACTTAAACTTCACAAATACCTTTGCAGTATGTTAACGATAAGCAATTGATCAATTTTATACAAAAAGTAATAAGTGCTTTTCTTGTTTTTCAGTTCTCTTTACTTGATCAGTGAGAAAAATCCAGTCTGTCTTGGGCTTGAACAAGAGCACACTCTTCTTTAGACAAGTTCTTAAATTTTTCCTCAAATTTATCATTTTTCACGTAGTGGTGATTAAATTGTAACCCTTGAACACAGCAATCTGTGTCAGACAAACTAAGCACACAGCTTTACTTGTGTAAAAAATATTTAGCAGTCCATGTCTTGTTGAAAACGTGGCATTCGTTTTCGCCTTTTCTTTTTTTAACATGAGCTGACATTTTAAGAATTATCTGACCAGCATCACCTGTAGCCATTCACCTATGTCCGTCACACTTTCCAAAATAAAAGCAACACAGTTGTATTGCAAAGTAGATGGGATAGACATACATAGGCAAGCTAAGCAGACAAATGAAGACTGAGACATCATTTGAGACCAATTGGAAACGTGAAACTAACTGGGGTAGAGCAGGTAATTAGACAGGCAGGGAATACACAAGAGCAAGACATCAAGCATTAAATATGTGAAGAGAGGTAAGTGGACAAAATAAAACAGGAAATATACATAACGAAACTGAAAACGGATAAAGACAAGGACAGAGAGCAAGCAATAACAGACACAGAACGCATCTTAAAAGACAGATGGGGTCACACAGAACATAAGCAGGGGAAAACACCAGGAAACACCTGAGGCATGAGGCAGGATTGTGATACCATGTAGTTGTAAGGCTGCAGACATAGATTCCAGTATTCTACACAATCATGTGGTCTATATTAGGAGTTGTTAAAATCCAATCTAAATGTCTGTGATCACTAAGAAGGGTAGACACTAGAAGGATAATGCTCTGTATAAGTGAATGTGAAAATGTTCACAGCTCCATGAAATTGTGAATATTTTCAGGGTGTCCTCCATTTGAGAATGTGTATCCAAAGAAGTCTGGAGTGGTTTCTACATACGAACACTTGGTCTTGTTGAGAGTCAGGCTCTTCTCTGTCTTTTGTGGAAAATTTGCCTTATGAGCCTTATCATGGTCAAGCCTTGCTCTGTCAAACACCAGAATATCTTTACTGTCATTGATGTTTAATGGGTTGCTGTAGGTGTGAGAGTTCTTGTTCAATGGCCTGATTTGGAATCCCCATGTCTGCACTAAGGTGCACTGCCTGCGCTTCTTCTGGCTTTTGAACAGGAATTTTCATGGGATTGACATTATCATGGGTATGACTGATGTCAAGGTCCTCTGGCTTGGGTGCAGGCCAAAGGCCTGCTAACTGGGGTCCATGCCAGAGTCTAGCTGGCTGGGTTGCAGGCTGGAGGAGCAGAAGCTGGTAACTGGGACCCTTTGGAGTACACGAATGCCAGTAGTCAATTTCATAGCAATCCTGCCAATAATTGCTGAGATCATTCATTCTACACCTAAGAGGATCAACCTTAGAGCTTTGTGATTTAAAATAAGCTTTAAGGTTAGCAGAGAAATATTGACCTCTTGGATGAAGTTTTAGGCATACAGACCAGTGTCCTAAATCAATAATTCCTGTATCATTGATTTTCAGTTAACATTATTCAGTGGTTAAAGACACTTAATTTATATTGGATTATAAAACCAGACAACAAATACTGGCTGGTCTGCTGATGTTCTGATATTATCCAAAAGGCATATGGAAATATTCTTATCTGATCCACTTCAGTATTAGCAAGTGTCAAGGGGTTTGTATGGCCTTAACCTGGAGTTAACTTTAAGAGGTTTAAATCAAGGTCAGCAAAGAGAAACAGAGGGAGAGAGAGATAAAAAGGTCAAAAGAACAAAGAAACCGAATGATAATCACCAGGCTACAGTATACAAACAGTTATAATTGACTGCTCAGTCTGCATGGCCTTGAAACTCCTGATAACCTGTACTAATTCTATTAATGCAGTGAAACCACTTCATGCCTCAGAAAAGTTGATAACCATATAACTGTATTTATCATAGATGCATCCAGTATATAGATTTTTTAATATAGTAATAATAATAATGTAGTAGTCTAAACTTAGGTATGCTAGTAAAAACATATTACAGTACTATTAAAGTGCTACACATTGTATAATGAGATACCTGCAGTCTCAGCGGGTATTCTGCTGGAAAGCCAGAAAATCCTTAAACACAAACTGCCTTTTTGGGAGATTGGTCCAGGTTGCCAGGGGGTTCATAGGGCTATGGTAAAGAGTTATAATGATGGAGGGGTTCAGGGCAGTTGTGAGTGGCTGGGAATTCAGGAAGTACCCCTAATGACAGTTTTAGCCCTGTGGCCACCTACGCACTCCGCAGCTGATGTGAGCATCAGTTGGTTGAGGGGGATTTTGGCACACACCAAGTGGCTTCAGATTTTTCTCAAGGGATTAAGACCTAGGGAAAGGGACTAAGACCAAACCACAGTTTGGGCACCATGGCCTCCTGCCCAGGTATAGTAGGATGAATGGCAGAGCCACCAAATTTGGTGTGAACCAACTATGTGCCCAATTTGGTGTTTGTAGGTGGTTAGGGCTGCAGTTAATGTTTATATGTGTGTGTGTGTGTGTGTGTGTGTGTGTGTGTATATGTTGGAATGTTGCATGTTGGAATGCATGTTGGAATTGCATAGTATGAAGGCACATGGAAGACTTCCTCATTTCATTTGTCTTCTGTCCAGACACTGAAAGCAGGAATAGTTGTGACAGGTGAAGCCCTGGTCAAAGTGCTACTAGTGGAGAACTCTTGTGTTTTTCAATCCACATTTATTCAATTTTTAAAACATTTTTGTGCTTTTCAATCATCATGGAAAGATTTGATTAATGTGGTTTCTGAGGCAAAATTACATGTTCAAGACATTCATCATCATATAGACAAAAATTAGGCCCCGCTCGGACCTGGAATCATCCAAGACATGCATCTTGTATGATCCCTTCACAGATATTCATGATCCGTGATGAAGTGGGTGAGTGTTGAGATAAAACAGTCTTTCAAGGCCTGTTCAACTTCTTCAGACCATCTCTTCGCAGTGCAGGTGAGAGTAGGCTGCCTGTGCACAAGAGGTTTATACACAGGCCAGACGTGCACAAGGTTGTGGTCAGCTCAGCCCAGGGGAGGAAGAGGAAGAGAGTGGTATGCCTCCTTAATGTTTGCATAAAACAGGTCCAGCGTTTTATTGTCTCTGGTGTGGCATGTGACATACTGGGTGAATGAATTGGGCAGAGAGGAGAATGGAGAGGCATGGTTGAAGTCTCCAGAGATGAGGAGGAGGGCGTCTGGGTGCTGTGTCTGCAGCCTGCTCACTGCTGAGAGCAAGACATCACAGGCTGCATCGGCATTAGTACAATACAATAAAATATACAATACAATAGAAAGTGACAGTGTTATTGTTGTTATAAAGTGACAGTAGTGTGAGGAGAGTTCAAGAGCTCTCCACCTCTCTCCACCCTAGTCCTTTTGATGGATATAAGGGGGCATGTTCCTCTTGTAACCATGGCCAGAAATGAATAATTAAAGTAATTAAAACTCAGATTAAAAAAATCAATGCATAGAATACTCTGTTAATATCAATGATTAAAAAACAGATCACATGATAAATGAAAACAATGTTAACAGTGATGAGGAACTTATATTGAAAAGGTGGTTTAGATACAACCTGGCAACCAATCAGCTCCCACTAGTTGACCTCTTCTGATGAGGGTTCACTTCCTTTTGAGCTGCCACGAAGAGACTAGCACGTGAGCATAACACTTACCTTGTGAAAAAAAGGATCATAAGTAGTAATGGCGAGATAAAGCCTCTCAAGGCACTGAAGCTTTCCATCCAATTAATTCAATCATGGGCTGAAGCTTCATGATGCATAATTTGTTCTACTGTGCCATCAAGTGGACAATAAATGTAAAACAAGCAGAGTCATTATCAATGACACCATGGATTTGGCGTGTGAAGCTTTAAATTGAATAAATGAATGAATGATGTTTGTTATGGCGATACATAAATGATGATATTGTGTATCTTAATGATACAGTAGTGGGGTAAAAAAGGGAAAGTGGAAACATAGAGAGGGTTATAATGCAGATGTGCTTTTGTTACTAGGGGCAACATGTAACATGGAAAATATGGACATTTTATTCATTTTCATTTAAAAATAACAACAACAAACATGCAATTAAGTCTCTCAATTACGTCTAGGTCCACAAAATATGAGTGGGACTCCACTGCATTTTGCTGCCATTATATGTTGAATTGCACATCAAATCTGCAAATGTCCAGTTCACAAGGCTTCAGACATCACCACATCACATCTGCCAGCTGGTCTGTATACACCTTGAGAGCTCAGCGGAGGATGCTGTTAGGCCGAAGAGCCTTACATGTGTTAATCCATTTGAATGCTCTACACACATCTCAGGAGGGCAGTGGTCCTCCTGAGCCTTTTGTACCTCCACAGCTGGTGAGTTGTTCTCAAACGGGCATAAACAGTGTTCCGTTTATCCAGGAGAGATGCAGACATTACCTCAGCACTGCTAATATTCCTTTTGCAGTCCATTATAGTTTTAAGTCCAGTCATGCTCCTGATGTTTAAGTCCTCGTAATGAGACTCCACTTTGTCCCTGTATTGTCTCTTGATGCTGCTGATGGCTCTGCCAAGTGCATACCTGGACTTATAAGTCTGTGATTTTTGGCATGGACTTCTCATTTAACCAGAGCTTCTGATTTGGGAAGATCCATATTGTAATCTTCGGTATGATGTCATTGATGCATTTGCCGATGTAGCCACTCACTGCATCCATGTATGTGTCCCTGTCCTTAAACACACACCACTCCATAGTGCTGAAGCAGTCACACAGAGCTGAGTCCAACTGGTCGGTGTGCTGAATGGTCCATGTCACCGGTCTGTCACACTTCAATTTCTGTCTTTAGGAAGGCAGCAGCAGAACTGAGAAGGTGAGGGAGGGCCTTGCACGCATCCCCATAAGCGGTGTAAACATGATTAAGTGGAAAGCTGATGTGTTCCAGGACTTTCCTCAGGTTGGCATAAATGCATCCTCCAGCTGTGAGGTCTCTGTCTTGTTGGTAACTCCATACCAAGAACCACCAAGAACCTGTAGGAGTGGCTTTGGCAGAATTACACACCAACATCGCCCTGTTCTCATCAGATCAGTATTCCACTATTGCAGAATTTCTAAAAGTGATGTCCTTCAATGCTGCTTGCAGTTGAGCTGTCAGAGGAGAAACGTGTCAGGATCAAAAGTAATTCCTGTCAATGCCACACCACGCACTGGAGAAGGAGGACATTGGAAATGTCCAAACCCCAGAATGCATTGCCACGGCTTAGAGTCTGAGGAGTCAAATATGGGAGAAGCCACACACACTACAGTCAATGAGTATCATATCACTAGCAACACTTCTGGATCCCAGATTTAAAAAGATAGGCTTCTTCAGCCCAAATAAAGCAGCAGAAGCTGAAAAGAGACTCACTTTCAAATGTGTCTCCTCCTCATCATTGTCATCATCCCTTCCAGACACCACATCATCATCATCGCACATATCATCAGAGTAGTGGATGCATTCATCCTTATCATTAATTTGGGTTGTTTTTATTCATTATTATTATTATCTTGCAGATTTTATTTATGTATTGTAATGTAATGTAATGTATTTATATTACATAATACAGACAAGACAGAAAAAGCAGAGACAGAGAAAAAGTCAATTCCTGTTAATGTGTTTTACCTACATTGCATTTCAAATAGAATTTACAAAAATAAGTCCAATAAGGTCCATCCATCCATCCATCCATTTTCTAACCCGCTGTATCCTGCACTCAGGGTCACGGGGGTGCTGGAGGGTATCCCAGCTTTCTTAGGGCGAAGGCAGGGTACACCCTGGACTGGTCGCCAGTCAGTCGCAGGGCCACATAGAAGACAAGCAACCATTCACTCTCACATTCACGCCTAAGGACAATTTAGAGTAGCCAATTCACCTAATGCATGTCTTTGGATGGTGGGAAGAAGCCAGAGTACCCGGAGAGAACCCACGCAGACACAGGGAGAACATGCAAACTCCACACAGAAGGGCCTAATCCATTCCTCTTTTACTGTGACTCAGTATTTACCAGATTTGATGGTTTAGTCATAGACTTTCCCAAAAAGTATTTTGCTTTTCTTTCACAAATGTGGAAATGAAATTGCACTAAACAAAACTATGAAATTTATCTTACCTGGCTCTCTGGGTGCTCAGGACTCCTAAACCTCTGACACATTGATGGAAGACCTTCATGAGCTTTCAAGGGAGTTGGTAAGAGATATTTTAGACTTCGCTAAGTATGTAGGAGCAGGACCTGCTAACCCAGAGCATGTACAGGGTAAACCAGCAAAGCTTTGTTAAATGGAGTAGTCAAACAAACATAGAAGTGTGCCACCCAGCATATCAGAGTATGATCACTAGGTCAGCATGAATTCATTATCTGGAATCAAGTTGCCTTGACTTGATGAGGTAAGGGTAATCAGTCAGGTGTTACAATGGGCAAGTTTGACAGATAAAACAAATTTGTGAAACACACAATACAGGACAATGAAATAATTAATGAAATAATGAAACAATTACATATGGGGTTTTTCTGGGGTTTTTCCCAGACAAGATACTGAGGGCATGCCTAACCCACGTGTGAGCACCTGGTTGTTGTCTGATCCGGGACTGTGTGCTATGGTGAGCGTGTTGCGTCACTTCCTGTTTACCTTGTTCTAGAGTTGTGTGTGAATAATTTGTCAGACTCCAGAGTGTAATAGTATTAACTACTCTCTAATTTTATACTGCTGCGATCAACCACCGCAGCAAATTTGATTTA
>JBAJHX010000174.1:0-10801 GCA_037176925.1 Amniataba percoides | reverse complement strand
TGGGAGGAAGCCGGAGTACCCGGAGAGAACCCACGCAGACACAGGGAGAACATGCAAACTCCACACAGAAGGGCCTCCCTCAACCGGGAGTCGAACCCAGAACCCTCTTGCTGTGAGGCGACAGTGCTAACCACTGCACCCTGAGATATTTAGGATCGTATATATACTCATCTAAACATTGTTCTCCATTTAGTTCATTCAGCAGCCACTTGTCTTTGCAAGCTTTGAACATTACTCATCATGTATTACTCACTGCAAGCAGTTTTGCCAGCTTTGGGGTAACATAAGAGGCCAACTACGGTTGCTGGTCCAAATGATGACACGTTTGAGTGCTTTTTTCCCAACACACTACATTTTTACAGTGTCTCAACTTTCTCATTCTGACTCACATCCTTGGTGATCCATCAGACATCACCTACATGATCCAAAATCCAAGCAACAGAAAAGAAGTAAATGTTTGCTCATCCAGTGTGAGGAAAGATGAACAGATTATTGCCCAAAAAATTCTTAAAATCTTGACCAATTGTAAAAAAGCACAAGAGGCTTTCAAGTGGAACCACATCCTCCATTTCATGTGGGATTTTTATGCAAAGCGCCACAACATTGTTTTATTTATCTCATTTCTTATCTGGCTCGATAAAGAGGTACTGCACTGTGTGCTGCTGTTATATTATGTGACGTTATTCAGGTTAAGTTCATTCAGAGATCTTGTTCTACCTGTTTTATGCTTGAATTTGATGAGCACATTTTTGTACGGAGGGCGTGCATCAGCCACTTATTCTTAACCTGACATCAAGTGTTGGTGCTGTTTGTTTGGTTGCTTTGGCGACAGGAAAGAAGATTGATTAGGGTTATGGTGAGATGTGGGTAAGATGTTTTCATCGATCACAGTGTGTCGGCAGAGGAAAGAGGAGCAATCAAAACCTCCCTGACCTTTTATTATCTATCTACTTATCTATCTAAAATGCAGTTTCCCAGTTTGGGACTAATAAAGTGTGTCTCTCTACCTCAGGAGCTGCTGATCCGTTCAGGACTCGTACATGTCCACAGCCAGGAAACGTCCCCATCGATCCATCACCAACTGGACACTGCTTCTCCTTTTCTGCAAAACTACAAAGCAAAAACAAGAAGACACAGAAACAGTTTTACGTCAAGTCATCTTTACTTTTATAGGCCAACATCACAAATCACTGGTTCAAGAAACTTCCTCAAATAAACTTCTCTATCTTATTATAATCTGGTGGTGGTAAACGTTTGAAGTTGTGGTCCAAGCAGTCTCAGGGCTTCCTCCGTCACATAGAAACACTTCCTCAGAAAAACTCTAATGTCTCATTTGGTTTTAGTGACACTGAAGCTGTAGATCTCTGAATTTAAAACAGAGAGTGATGGTGACATAAAACAAACAGAAAGCAGCATAAAAACTCAAGACAGCTGTAAACCAGGAACCACAAACAGCTCCTGAATTTCAGGGGTTAAAAATAGACATAAAGACTAAAGTAATGAGTCAGATATACTAAAATGCACGAGTGACATAATCAAGAAATTTTCCTTGATCACAGAAAATGACTCTTCGTGTCTTTAGCTGGTGTCCTCTGGGCTTCCCTCAGCTCTGCCTCATCGCTCGGCACATGTGAGCCTCACATGTGGACAGAGGAGAGCTGAGGCGGTGGATGATTCCTTAAATTAGCACTGTGTGTGTCATGTCTAAGTCAGGGGAAGCTACACAGTAAGAAAAAAAAAAACACAGGAAAACCGGACACAAGCCACAACCTATAATCAAGTGACATCAAGGCCTCTTTGTTTCTACAACTTGGATAAAGAAATACTTTTTCAGAAAAACACTTATTTCTAATTCTGTGTAGACAGAGGAGAGCGGTGGAAGTTTCCTTAAATTACTACTTAGTGTGTCATGTCCATTCAGAGGAATCCCTCTCAGCGAAGCAAAAACTAACAGTTTCTCTCCCACAGGCCACAACCTGTAATCAAGACATGTCAGGTCATCTTTCTTTGAAAGATCAATATTAAAACTTGATAAAGAAAACTTCCTCAGAAAAAGTTTCTCATTCTGTCCTGAGACTGAAGCTATAGGCCACATCAGGGTTTCCTCCTTTACGTTTGTGATGGTTTAGTGATGGTGAAATAAAACAACAGACAGCAGCATAAATACTCCACACAGCTGAAAACTAGGAGCTTTTGAATTTCAGGAAAAAAGTCAAATAAGACTGAACTAACATGCCAGATATACAACGAACACACAGAGCTTTTAATCTGATGGCATCCGAACACTTTAAAAAAACAAACAGATGAAGTGAATCTTTCTCTGAGCTGATCTGATGGTTTATCAAACACTTATATTGTCTTTACTGTCAACAATGACATGGAGCAATCGCTGGCAATGAGATTCTTCAGGCGAGAAATAGATATAAAACCAAATATTACTTAATTGATAAAATAAAAAAAATACATATAATGCAGTTGGCAGTGGGTGTGAAAATGTTAAGAGGTGCAGAAGGTGCAAAAGGGTGAAATTTAAGAGGAAGTTGAGACGACTTCAGCATCTTGTTGAAATTCGTCCAGAATCAGGAAGTGAGCAGGAAACATCACTTGCTTCTTCGTCATACCCGAACACAACTTTTCCCTTCTTGGCGACACTACACAGCTAAAACACCACCACATGAACGGTTTCTCCCCACAGGCCACAAATTATAACCCCAACATTCAGTGAAACATCTTTCTAGAGTTAGTGAAACGTCTTTTTAAAGACACATCTGTGGTGTGCTGTGAGAGCATTAAAAACACCCACAAGTCTCTCTGATGCACCATGTCAGCACTCATAAATCATTATAGATGTGACATATCATGAATCATAAGTT
The DNA here is from genome assembly GCA_037176925.1 of Amniataba percoides. NCBI lineage: Eukaryota > Metazoa > Chordata > Actinopteri > Centrarchiformes > Terapontidae > Amniataba > Amniataba percoides. The sequence continues at coordinate 7,928 of JBAJHX010000174.1, read as the reverse complement.
CATGATGTCGTGTTGCTGCTCAAACTAGACTGCTGGGCCTTATGGTGCATAATGACGACCTACACCTGATCAATCAGCTGCATTAAGGACTCACAGTGTGCTATGTTAGTCTATGCAGAGTGGACGGTGTAAAGTAAAGTGAAGGACACACTGGTGCATCTCTAATAATGCATGCTTCATCCTAATGTTTCATTGTAGGTAGAAAGTAAAGAGTAAAGCATCTTCATGCATTTAAGAGAAGTTCTTTATAAGCATATATAATTTATGTCTCTGTTTTATGGCTGTAGATACATCAGAAAGTATTATTTGTGTATCAAAGTGTATTCATAATGAATGAATGCATCATAATTCACTGTGTATGCCTTCATAACACACGATAGATGAAAGCGTCCTGCTGCCATTGAAGATTAAATTTCTACACATGCACTTATGGTACTGTATTTATTTGATGGTATATACACACGTACTCACTGCACATAATCACCCGCTCATTCAAGTTGTCTTACATAGTTTGTATTGTTTATAATTCACAGAAACACTTGACGTAATCTGCACAGGGCCTGTGTGTTTTATTCCTTTCTTCCTTGCTGTTTTGTTGTTTTTGTCACGTCGCAGGCAGGCTCTGTGTATTTGTGACCAAGACCGTCTGATTAGTCTGCAGGGTGTGAAAGATTTGCCCCGAGGCCTCGTCCTGCCTGTGTGTATCTAAGGTGAGTCATTTCATGAAGGCTTTTTTCCATTTCAAGTTAGCCATGTATTATTCTAAATCACACAAATGAGAAGAAACACAGATTGCAACCTTCAGCATTATCCTTTGAATCCTTTCAGTACACTCTCAGCACATATACAAACAGACAGCAGCACAAAAGATAGAAAGATATGAATAAAACAGAGATAAAATAACAGCAGCTCAATGATAAAAAAAATAAACATAGCTCACATAAATATAATGGAACTTAAACAACTATATACAAAGGCCACAAACACACAGGCAAGAAAAAGGAAAGTATTTCAAGTAAAAATTTAGTCTGACATTTAGACTTGATGATTGATCAGATTGGCAGAAACATTATTAGATCACATCTCTGAGCCTCCATCAGCAACACTCAAATCTGGCCTTGAAGGTCCAGTTCACCAATTTTAGAGCTTAAAGATACAGAAGACGACAAGAACCAAACACTTCAAAGCCACTATAGCAATAGTTATTATACTAATGACGGTCAGAGCTCCCGTCTTTTCTTCTTCTCTCTCTTTGGGCTGCAGGGGAGGACAAGACAAACAGGAAACAGGAACTGAGTTTAATGCACATGTCACAGGCCTGGACTGATTGAATGAATGAATAAATGGATGAAATAGAGGTTTATTCACTTCCATGACTTTCATCCTCACAGCAACGAGCTTCTTCCCCGTCTTCTTCAGTGCAGAGAAAAAGTAGTCCCCCTCGTCCTGCAGCCTGACGTCCCGCAGCGTCACTGAAAAGTCTCCCTGCGTCCTCCAGCTGGGTGACACCGATGCTCTCTCTTCATATTTCCTCCCGTATGTGATATTTTCTGAGAGGTTCACCTCAGAAACCAGCTCCCCGTCTTTTTCACACTTAACGTAACTCGCTTCTTCTGTTTTGTAGTCAAAGTGGAAGCTCAGCCTCACATTTTCTCCCTCAGTTGCATTTTTTTCACAGGCTTCAACAACATACACCTGGATGGGTGGCATGTTTGAAGCACCGCAGGTTAACGCGTACAGTCCTTCATCGAGGATGTTGGAGGTGTTGAGGATGACGGAGGTGTTTGGACTCATCCTGTCTGTGTAACCTGCCTCAGGTTTCCAGCCTCCATCCCTCCACAGCGCCACGGGAACAAGCACAGTCTGCGCTGTGCCGATTTTCTGATGCTTCAACAGTTTGGATCCATCTTCCTTACACTTTTGAGTGGCTGAAAACTCCAAAGGGTCTCCCAGGATATTATAGATACCATCTCCATAAACGGCTGTGAAAGCACAAAAACAAAAGAGAAAGACAATCCGAAGCTCTGCCATGGTCCGTGTCCTGCGCTCTCTCCTGTCTGTGCGTAAAGAGGCAGAACCTGTTAGAGGAGGCTCTAGAAGATGCACTCAGGCATCCCGACAATATGAGTGGCCGCACTAATGCCAGCTCATTACATCATACTCAGCCGGTCTCCATCTTGTGTGAATTCGCATGGCAAATCTGTCTGTGTGTTGGAAAAATGCAAGTCAACACTTCCTGACTCCACAATCAGACCATATTAATCACAATAATGATAAAGATCAAAGATAGGAGGGAGCGGTGTGTGTATGTTTGAGGAGGTAAATATGCTGCTGAGGTTTCCATTTAGACTATAGAAACACCATTGCAGTTGCACTCCCTTAATAGTTTTTTTAAGGCGATCATTTTCCACTCTGAGATCACACTCATGACTAAAGCTGGTGGGTGGGTGAACAATGCCTTTTCCACACAAAGTGATAATTTGCAGAAAATTATATCCACACACAGATTTTAAATTGATGCCTCTAAACTTGAACTGCATGCCAAAGCAAACATGCCAATAAAGACAGAAAGACAAAGGCAAAAACAACCAGAGCTGAACAAACACAAACTCTGCAGCACACATGAGGCCTGTTGAGCTTTGTCAATCATTTCAAATCATTTCTTTGTCAGATTTTTCAATCGCACATTAAGAATCACCACAGACATTTGAGGGATAATTATAATAATAATGATAACAAGAACAACAAGCACAACAACAACAATAATAAGGTGCAACAATGACTGGCTTTTCAAAAAGGCTTCCATATTCTTGTATTTGTGTTGTAGGTTCGTTATTTATGCATTTTGTCGAAGTTTAAGGTCACGGACAACAGCTTAATCAAAAGCAAATGCGTTAAAAAGGACACTGTATATATAAAATGACCCCAGATGTGTTCAGAGAGTCATCTTTTCCAAAAGGGTAAAGTTACACAGATCTTTAAACCTCTAAGATATTTGGCAGCAGCTCTTTGTTCTCTCACTCGTTGTTCATCTCTAGGACACCAGTCACTGTAAACACAAAGCCACATTTTTCTCAGACACGATTCAGATCTGAGAGAGCAGCGACTGATTTACTGATGTGTGTGTAAGTATATATTTCTTTTGTCAATTTTACGTCTCTTTGCACTCGTGTTCTTCGACATTTCAGGGACTGTAATGCGTTTTTGGCTCCACCACAATAGATTAAAACACGAACATCAGCCTGTTTTCTGTGAGAAATTAGCAGGATTAAATAAACAAAATCAGCATTATTGATCAGCCATGTGAACACATGCTGTCTGTCTCTGTACACACAGAAATACAAAACAAGGACAACAGCTAAACAAGATAAAACAAACATTAACATAAACTATTAACCAAAAACAGTAGATGGCTGTAATGTATCAGAATAAAACTGTATTTTTTGAAGTCAGTTTATTATCATTGTAGGCTGCTGATGATTGTGGGGTTTATTTATCTTAACTGTATTTAACTTTGTTAATCAAACTACTCATGTTAGAGTTCCTGTGAACAGGAAGTGACATCACTCATCTCCATAAATGAGGGGCCTTCAGTGGACCTGCTGTTTTGTCTGCATGGTGACCGACTGGATGTTTCAGGTAAGGTTTCATTTAATTTAACATTTGGTGAAACGAGCTCAGAAGCTCAAACAACATCAGCTAGCAAGCTAACTGTTTAAAGTAGAGTTAGCAACTGTGAAGCAACTTTTTTTAGCCACGTCTGCAGGAACCAGCGTCCAAATAAAGTACCGGGACATATTTTAGAAGTCTTTGCGCAGGAGGAAACACTTCTGAAAGTACCGGAAATGGACAAGCAGTCAGCCAAAGGTGAATCACACACAGCCAACATGACACTTGTTAAACATTATAATGCTAACTGATATAGTATTGTTGTCACTCAGACCAAAAGCTAACATAACTAGATGTTCTGTCAACACTAACTGCTAATGCTAATCACTAACATTAATGCTAAGCAAGCTAACTTTAATTCTGACTTAAAGTTAATGTTAACTGCTAATCATAACTGCTAATGCTAGTGGCTAACTTCAATGCCAACTGCTAATGTTAATTCTGACTGTTAACATTAATACTAACTGCTAATGATAACTGCTAATGTTAGTGGCTAAGTTTAATGATAACTGCTAATGCTAGTGGCTAAGTTTAATGATAACTGCTAATGCTAGTGGCTAACTTTAATGCCAACTGCTAATGTTAACTCTGACTGTTAACATTTATGCTAACTGCAAATGATAACTGCTAATGTTGGTGTCTAAGTTTAATGATAACTGCTAATGCTAATGGCCAACTTTAATGCCAACTGGTAATGTTAATTCTGACTGTTAACATTAATAACTGCTAATGATAACTGCTAATGCTAGTGGCTAACTAATGCTAACTGCTAATGTTAGTGCTGCTAATGCTGACTCCTAGCATTAGTACTGCCTTTAATGCTAACCCCTAATGTTAACACTAACCATTAACTTTAATGCTAACCATTGTTAATGCTAACCCCCAATGCAATGTTGAGCTTGTTTTCCTGATCTGCTTTGTCTCAGTTCCTGTTTTTAATAATTATTCTCACTGTACGTGTCACAGTACAAAACTCACAACATGCTTTAGCTTACTAGCATAACATGAGTGCTGCACTTCATACTGAGCTTGTTTTTATTCACTGTGGTGTGTTTTTGTCTTATTTTTCACCTTGAAGGAGGAAAAAGGACAGAACAGCACCAAGCAGCCGTCCTGCAGCTGGATTAGGATCTGCTGAAGAGTTTTTATAGGCTACCTTTTTATATTTTACATGTTTTTGTTTGTTTTTTTTTATCAATAAATAGCTGTGTGTGTGTGTGTGTGTGTGTGTGTGTGTGTGTGTGTGTGTGTGTGTATAAACATACTGTTAAATATTCATCTTTACTTGCATCACAGCAGCTTGACTGGTTGAATGTAAAAAAAACAAAAAAAAAAAACAAAAGGAAGCAGCTGATGCAGCTGCACTTGTCTAGACATGTCACTTTTTTTTCTTTTTTCTTTTTTGCTTTGGTTGCATGTTGTGTGTTTGTGTTTTCTGAAAGTGTAAAAAGGTTGATGGTTGTGCAATAAAACTCCCTGTTACTAAAATGAATGTTTAATTCAAATGATTTCAGCAGATCCAAGTGATTTTTATTGACCCGTTCAGAGAAAACTGCACAGATTAACAGCTTAAGAAATATAAAATCAAACTCAGGTGCCGAGAGTCTTTTTGCTGTTTTTCTTTAAGTTAAATTAGCTATTTTAAATTATATTTGACGGCATCAAACCTTTTTCATAAAACGGTTTTATGTGGATTTCCCAATATTCCCCCTTAAAAAAAACTGAACAAAAGGAGCTTAAAAGACATTTAAAACTGTTTCTGAGAAAATTAACATTTTAATAAGCATGAATTTCAATGCAAGAAAATATTCTTAATTTTTTCCTTCATGAATAACCACGTTTTGTAATTAGTTTTCGTCGTAAAGAACATTTGATAAAACGGAAAAAAATACGGCGACTTTTATGAATAAATCCTCCTTAAACGGAGCTGCAGGAACAAAAGAGTCAAACCTGATTGATTTAGTATTAATCATTTATTTAATGTTGGGTATCTTTCAGGTAAAATACAGTCACATACGGCTGAAATCTGGCAGCATATTAATCACAGTAAAACAGGAAAATGTACTTTCTGCAGGACAGCGGCGTTGTTGAGGCCTTTTTTCATTTCTCTGCAAAGCTTGCACATTTATCTATCTTTTATCGGTACCTGATTCAGAAAACATTTCTTTAAATTAGTTCATTTTTACATGTGTAAATGAGATTTTGCATGTTGCAGATTTTTGATAACACACCAGTGCAGCGTATGTAGCAATAATAATAAAAAATAAAATAAAATAAAAAATAAAACAATAATATTAAAATAACAATAATAATAATAATACATTGTTGTTGTTATTATCATTATTATTATTAATAAAGAAAAGGTGATTACGTTTGACATTTTCCTTTTTTTTGCAAAGATAAAAAAAAAGATGAATAAATACAAACGCGGACATATGGCGGTTAACAGAGCAAATAAGGCAAAGAAATGTAAATGAATTGGATTAAATGTTTTGCCTTTTTTTTTTTGGAGTGGTAAGATAATTTATAAAAATGTTTTACTCTGGTCGTGGTAGAAACATGTTCACCGGCTCCGAGAGAGGAAAACTTCATTATTATTATTTCATAAAAAAGGAAACATTACAGAATTTACATCCGTGTAAAAGAAAAGAAAAGAAAGAAAACAGGGGTGTATGAAAGGAAAAATGTGTGCACGAAAAAGAACATAAGGAGGAAATGTGTTTGTTTTCCACGCTCAGACAGACCGGAGGCGGGCGGAGACCGGCTGACTGAGACACGATCAAAAATTATTTAAACAACACAAAAACACAGTAAGATTACATTTCTGGGCCTCCATTACCAACCATCCTCTCATCTGGCCCTGAATGCAAAAGTCCCATCTCCACACCAGGTGCAGGTGGCACATTTGGTCTGCGGGATTTACACCACTTATAGAGCTTAAAGATACAGAAGCCTACAAAAACCAAACACCCCAAAACTACTATAGCAATAGCTGTTACACCGATGATGGTCAGCGCCCCCATCTTTTCTTCTTCCTCTCTCTCTCTGGGCGGCAGGGCAGGGCGAGCCTGACAGGAAACAGGAACTGAGTTTAATCCACATGTCACAGGCCTGGACTGATTGAATGAATGAATGAATGAATGAATAGAGGTTTACTCACTTCCATGACCTTCATCCTGATAGCAACGAGTTTCTCCTTCGTCTTCTTGCCGTCCTCCGCCGCTGTGTAGAAAAAGTAGTCCCCCTCTTCCTGCAGCCTGACGTCCTGCAGCGTCACTGAAAAGTCTCCCTGCGTCCTCCAGCTGGGGGACACCGATGCTCTCTCTTCATATTTCCTCCCGTATGAGATATTTCTTGAGGAGACGTTCACCTCAGAAACCAGCTCCCCGTCTTTTTCACATCTAATGAACTTCGCTTTTCCCCCGTTGTAGTCAAAGTGGAAGCTCAGAGTCACATTTTCTCCCTCAGTCGCGCATTTTTCAAACACTTCAACAACGTACACCTGGATGGGTGGCTTTTTTGAAGCACCGCAGGTTAACGCGTACAGTCCTTCATCGAGGATGTTGGAGGTGTTGAGGATGACGGAGGTGTTTGGACTCATCCTGTCTGTGTAACCTGCCTCAGGTTTCCAGCCTCCATCCCTCCACAGCGCCACGGGAACAGGCACAGTCTGCGCGTTGTCATCAGTTCGCTCTATCTCCAGTTTGGATCCGATTGTCTGGCAACTTTCAGTGGCTGGAAACTCCAAAGGGTCTCCCACGATGTTATAGATACCTTCTCCATGACCGGCTGTGACAGCACAAAGGCAAAAGAAAAGGACAAACCGGAGCCTCGCCATTCTCGATGTGTTTCCTTGCAGCGCCTCCTGAAGACTGCGAGAGCGCGTCTGTAAAGTGGCAGAGCAGTGGCACACCTATCGGTGTGTGTGTGACTTGTGACTGGCCGCTCTGACTGCCCCCCCCCCGCCGCCCATGCTCATTGTTAACAGACCGTCTCTCCTCTGTTGCTGTTTGTCCGCCTGTTTCAGCCTCCATTTACAATGAGCTGATTTTTTTTTGTGCTGGTAATTTTCCACTCTGAGCCAAGATGCACGGCTGAGGCTGCAGTTTCAGAGAGAGAGAAGCAGGCTTTTTTTTTTTTTTTTACAGGAAGAAATGTAACATGTTCATTCTCTCTCTCTCTTCTAGACATGAAGTTGGCCCACATTCGCTCCTGACTCCTCCTGCCCTGATTGGCCAAGAGTCTCGCTGCGGGTTCAA
>JBAJHX010000172.1:0-10933 GCA_037176925.1 Amniataba percoides | reverse complement strand
TCTGTCATCTCCTGGTGTAAAGTGATAACTAATTTTAGCACCGTATTATGGCCCGTTTAATTCAGCGATGACGCTTGTCGCAATTTTGAGACCATGGCGCCTCAAGGGTTAATATAATACTTTGCTCGTCTCCTTTGTAGTTCCAACACATCGAAGGAAGAGGAACCATTGGACTTTACTCTGTCGTGGTGAACCAGGTAAAATTTTACTGTTAGCTCAAAGTCTCTGAGCTCTACTTTATACTTTACTTTATTTACTTATACTTATACTTATATATTTTATTTTTGAGTATTATATGACAACTATACATCCTATTTGTTCAAAGCAGTTGAAGGCACATATATGCACTGTTTCTTCAAAATGTTGAGGTACAATAGTGTGCCCACTGTCGACATCTATGGAAAACTTTATATCTAAATGCCTTGTTGCCTTGTTCTCTTTCTTTTTCTGTTCAGATGGTGGCCACTGATTGGACGAATCAGGATGAGACTGGCTTCAAAAATGGAACCCAGCCCTGCAAGCCCAGCTCCAACTCTTAATTGCAGGGGGCAGAAGCCTTTTTCAGTATTTCTTCATTTTATGTTTAGTCGAGTTTTTAGAGTGAATTTTTAGTCTTTAGAGTGAACTTTTAGTTTTTAGAGTGTGAATTTCTAGTTTTTAGAGTGAATTTAGTCTTTAGTTAGGGACATTTTTATACATTTCTATACTCCCCCCCTGTATTATATTGTAAATACATTTAATTTTTAAATTCACTTGTGGCTGCAGTGTTCATCCCTGGGAGGGGGGGAAGAAGGGAGTCATACACTTGTTATGCTGTGCTCTGGTTTTCCCTAGACTGGGCATAACACAAGTGTTGTGTCTCGTCATGTTTGTTAGCTTTTTCATATTCAAGTGTCGTCATCATGCCTTATGTTTATTTTCATGTTTAGTCTAGTCTGTCTATGTTATGTCTTAGTTGAAGTCATTCATGTGTAGTCTTATCTTGGACTTCCTGTTATACTTTGTCCAGATCTGCCCCCTATTGGTTTTACCTGTTATCGTTGCTGGTGGTACAAGGATAAGACCACAAGCTTAATCTTAACATAGTCACAGAAGACGCAGATGAATTGTCAACATTTTCAGTACAAATGATTGCAATCATTTCTGTCTTTCAGTGGATGAAACAAGAAAATGTCCTCATGATAACTCATGATAAAAATTCTAAGCCAAAACATTCCTTTTAAGGGCGCCACCATCTCATGTTGGGACGCCATTTTGAGTGCGCAGTAGTGATTAAGAAAGGAATGGCAGTGTTATAGTGGACAGGTTGGTGATGACATTGGGCAGCAGCAATTACTACACCGGAAATCTGCCACTGTGTGGTTTAGATCTATTAAACGTGCACATATGATCATCATCACTGTCTGTGTGCTGTCCTGTATGTACTGTATTTATTTATAGTATGTAGACATTTAGACATGCACATCAGTATAACGTGAATACACAGGTGTTGCACATGGAGCCACAATATCATACATCACCTTTTCTGTTGTTGGATAGTAACTTCTTCAAAGTCACTTGAATTGGAGACTATTAACTAATGACCATCTGCTAAAGTTAAAGTGACATCTCTTCTCTACGTTCCTGCTCTACATTCAGTTCCTGAAAAGACACCTGCAGGTTCCTCTGATTACTTCACTGTCATCACTGTGACAGCTGTCAATCATGTCAGTCTGTACTGCAACCAGCCACCCGGGGGAGATTCAGATGTTTTGGCTTCACTTTTAGGGAGCTGTCATTTTCTCCGTCTTTACGTTCAGTCTATAATACAGAAAGATGTATGAAGACCTGAACTGCTTCAGGTTGCTTTAGTTTAAAAATAAAGTGGAACAAGACAACTTTGACAATTCTGGGAAGAGAACAATGGAAGTGGACTGGTTTACAGTAAATATATGTAGTAATGGAGGGCACGCAGCAACAGAGCAGATGAAGGAATAATGCAAAGACATGACCTTAGAGAGTGACTGACTGTGACTGTGACATCAAGAAATGAAAGTAACGAATCTTTTTCAACAGGTGAGTAACGACATCAAACAGGAGATGTGTGAATGAGGCCAGAGTGAAAAAACAGATGAGTCTTTCTTTTAGTCTTTAGTCTCTTCTCTTCTGGAGAATTTATTTGTGTAACCAGAGCCTGGTTACACAAATAAAGGGTTGGGCTGATTTGCCTAGATTGACACACCTGCTGTGTACCTGTGCCAGATGCAACAAGGAAGCCTATCTCTTCACATCTCAGCTGTTACTTCAAATGGATTCTAAAAAAGGGAAAAATGTGTATTCTATTTGCAAAGAGTCTACTTTCCTTTTATAGGACTCTCCTTTTAAGTGTAAGGATTAATGATGTATATATTTTTTCTCTTGGAGACGTTGGACCAATGTTGACCAACATGAACATTATTGGAATAAAAAAGAAGAAGAAGTGGAGTCACAAAGGTAACGAGATTAATGACAATTTTATGTACTTAATTTGGGAAAAGTGTATTTATAGAAAGACGTTTAGAAAATTCATATATGAACTACCTGCTGTGTTCATATATCAGATGATGTGTTATCACATCTCAGCTGTTACTTCAAATGGATTGGAAAATGGGAAAAAATAGTATTTTCTTTGTGAAGTGTCTACCTTCTTTTGATAGGACTCATGTCCTGTTAAGTATACAAGGATTAAAGATGTATCTCTTTTTTCTTTTGGAGAATCGATGGAATAAAAAAAGAGGATGCGTAGTCTCAAAGGTAATGAGATTAATAACAATTTTATGTACCTCATTTGAGAAAAATGTATTTATATGCAGACGTTTAGAAAGTTCATGACCTGAAAACTGAAAGCCAAAATTAGTTTTTGTGGACTGAGATATGTTCTTTATTTATTTTATCTAAGAATGATCTTGTTTTATGTTGTGATGTAGTATGTGGACACTTTTCCCTTGCACCAGCCGACTAAATTTGTCGTTGTGTGTGAGCAGGACCCAAAATCTACAACAAATGTTTGAGTGGTGGATGGTTTTCAGGTGTGCGCACGTATATTGGCATCTTTTGAAAATAAACAATAAACAATATGGCCATACTGCCACACATACACAACGCGAGTGAGAGAGAGACAACGCGAGAATGTGGACTGAAAACTGAAAACAGACAGACTCCTTATTTATTTCACCTAAGAATTCTCACAAATTAGTTAACAGAATTATTATGTCTTGTTTTATGTTGTGATGTAGTATGTGGACGCTTTTCCATTGCGCCTACCAACTAAACGCAGAGAGCGGAAGTAGTTCGATAAACCTGTAGACGTAAGTCACGTAGAAACGTTGTACGTAGCGCGTATTGCGTTCATTCAGACCAATGATGGAAATGCCAGTCAAATGGTTAACACGTGGAGCTGAGCGATTGGCAGAACGTTCACAGAGGTGGGATAAACAGCGGAAATGAACCTGAAAGACAAAACAACGTGGTTTGGGCTGAGTGTGTTACCACAGAGGACGACTGACTATTGGAGAATGAAGCAAAAAGCCACGGTATAAATACAAGAAATGTTTAATTGGTGGATGGTTTTTAGGCGTGCAGGTTGACATCTTTTGAAAATGAACGTACACACACATACACAGCGCGAGCGAGAGAGAGACAACGCAAGCACATGGACAATGGCGGAGTGTCGTAACTCTGTTACACTGATCTGCTGTTGAGGCATTCAAAGTTATTTTGTGAAGGAAATTTAGCAGCGACGGGTTAGCAGCTCCATCGACAGACCGAGGCCTGGCCTGAGTGTGTCTCCATAGAGGAGAAATGACAATCTGTGTGAGAATGAAGCGAAGAGCCACAGATATTTGATTGTGGATGGTTTCAGATGTGCGGGTAGAGTCGAAGGGCAGGACAGTAAACGCCATTGCCCAGGCCGCGACACACACACACACACACACAGTGAGAGAGACAGAGAGAGAGAGAGTTTGAGAAAAAGACAAGAGAACATGAACAATTGGGGGGATAGTGGCTGAACCCCGTTACACTGATAAATTACAGTCTCTTATTACCTTCTTATTTCTTTCTATATATCTATATCTATATATATTTATTTTTCATAAAGTACACATCCAAAGTATGGTATTAAATCAAATAATATATTTTATATGGTATTCAATGCTTGTTTTTACTCTTTACAGTTCCCAGCTACCAATGGGGAGGCAGGTCAAGCCTCAAACAGGTTCGTACTGTATTATCATCAGATACACTCAAGAATATTTGACTTTAATAACATTTTGAGTAAATTTCTGCCTTATTAAATGTTAATCTTATACTTTGCTTGTCTCTGTTGCAGCTCCACCAGTTCAGGAGAGGAGGACAAGGACTGGGAGCCTTCAAGGTAAATAAATGTCTGGATGTAAATCTATTTGAGTCAGAAACTGTGTGTTATTCAAGATTTGACATTCAAGAAGAACCGTTTTATTGTCATTTGCACAGAACAGGTTTCACTGTAGAATGAAATTCTTACTTTGCTCTTCTGTCTGACAAATAGAAAAATATACATACAAAAATATGAGAAAATAATGTACAGTAAATATTGTCTTCTGTGTTAACAAGAGCTTAGTAGGATCCTACAATGTGTCAAGATTTTATTTTAAGGAGAATTAAAATGACATGTGTACAGCTCAGTATGACATGTTGGCCTCAATCAGTATTTTCACGGTATTGATGTGAATGAATATAAACACACTGGTATACTCACCTCAACCAAAACTAACATACTTAAAGACAAATCTAAATCACAAACATTGATGACTTACTTTGCCCCTCCAGGTCAGAGGAAAACGTAAAAGACTATATCGATGAGTTTGTCGAGTTTCTAAATTCTATTGATGCATCACCTCAGGTGAGTTTTCTAGTTAAAGGTACAAATTCAAAATAATATTAAACATGGTCTTACTGAATGTAATATCTATTTCTATGTTTCTTTCATGATGTGGTTTTTGCTTCTTGCAGGCTCAAGATGCAGAGTCTGCTTCAGATGAAAGTGCAGATGGGTAGATACTCTATAATCTGATTTATTATTCGTTTGTAATTACACTGAGACAAAATTTTGATCTAATATTTGATTTGTGTAATTTTTAAGAATTCACCTGGGTTAGGTGTAAAATATGTATAATTCATTTACCTGAATGGTATTTCTCTATTTAGGAAATTACTGGAACACAATATATCATATATATTATTACATAATGTAACTTTTGTTTATTTTTTGTCTTTCCGACACTGTATAAAAAGTCCCAGAGTAAAAAGATGCAGAGCTCTGTGTGTGTTTGTTTCTGTGGCTGCATGACTGACTTTTAACCCAGTCAACAGATCAATTCAATTATTTCAGCTCAAAGGTCTCAATAATCTATTAACTTTGAACTCGATCTAATACGAATTATTTAAATTAAGAAAATTTCCTTTATCTCCTTTTCCATAGTTTCTCTGTACATATCTACATATTTGGGAAGACTGGACACAAATGTAAACGATGCAGGATGGGTGGTGAGTTCAAAGACTTATTGTAACTACACTGCTTAAGGGGCAGATGGCAGACAGGTACAGGTAGTGAGACAGGAAGGTTCTGATGTAGACAGAAGCAAGAGACAGACTAAGAGGCATAAAGTCCACACGCCAGTGTTTGCAAATGAGTGTCTGATGAGGGAATGAGGTGATGGTATGGAGGGGCAGTTATGTAAGAATTAGTTTAGTTTTTGGTTAACTGGGTTTAGGAGCTTTGCAGCTGCACATGATGATGTTGTAACTTCGTACATTAAAAAACACAACAGAGAAACTGACGAGGAAAATAAATCAGTTGTTAGTTGTTCATTATATAAGGGACAGCTTTATGTAGGAATTGTGTGTAATGCTTTTTCTGTCTGTTTATTTCCTGACAGATGAACCTCCCAGAAAACTCAAGAGGATGTAGACAGAAGCCAAGCAAGTAAGAGTTGACATACAAATTATTTAATAATATTACTATATTATCTTATTATCTATCATATTATAATTACTTATTATAATATCATAAACGTAGGGAAGAAAACAGTTAAGATAGTTTTAAATGTTTTTTAAATGTTTTAAGTATCATCAGTACTAATAATAAGGTTTTTATTTTGTAGATTTGGTCAAAGAAGAAATGTTGACGAAGTCCAATAAGTGCGCCTTGGATTTTGCGTCTGCCATTGCACAACTTCAAGCAGCTAGGTTAGGTCAGATTACCATAAATTGAACAACTGGCTGATAGAATCAATTCTTTTGCTATTGAATGATACACAGTATTTGAGCTTGTGGTTCCACATGGCTTTGCTATTTGGGGATTTATTACAAACAGATAATAAGCACTGGCATCTTTTACTTTACTTCTACAGATTTGTGACATTGTATTTTCAGCAGTACTGTCAAAATGCATGACTGTTTATCTCAAACATTTAATCATTGATCATCAGCTTCTTTTTTTAAACAACATGTATACAGAAAAAGTAGTGATGAAAACAAATTTGGTTAGCTCTACTTTGAAACTACATGTGAGGAAATTAAGTGTAAAATGACTGAGATTTATTTTTACAGAAGTTACAAAGAGTATTTGTGGAGTGAAATTTTACTCTTACCAAAGCTCATTTTCCATTGAGAGTAAATTATTAACACTCAAGTGTGTAACAACACTACTCGAAGTCACTTAACTCTCCAGTGTTAACTCTTTATAATAATGTTAATGAACATTTCAGTTTAACTCCATCAGAGCTGATTTCTTATCCCAGAGGAGTAACTTACCAACACTCCTAAGAGTATTTTTCCACTCTTCAGAATTATTCAAATTACAGTGTGAAGTTTAAATTACACCAAACAGTTTAAGCAAGTGTTAAATGTTTACTCAGTTTTTACATTACATTAAATGTATGAATGCTGTCCAAAAAGTTAATCAGATCAAATGTACCTATTTCTGAACTACGTAGGTTTTCATGCAATTGAAGTATTTTCATTATATTGTGTTCTTAGTATAAGTAATGGCTTTAGAGCTTGTGATGTTGATTATCTGTCCCCTAATAAAGGCTTTAAACGCATCTGATACCTCCTGAAGTTACAATCGTATTTGTTTCAATATAGTATTTTATCTGTTCATCTAGGAAGGTAACAAAGCCAGTATCCACCATCAATTTTGACTTAAATCTTCATTTGGAAATAACACTTGCCAGTTTTGGATCATAATAGACTAAAGAATTTGGCGAATGATCTGACTGGAGTATGGCATCATAGGAAACCTTCTTTATTCTAAATTTGAGTAATGCCGAGATAAAAAAGAAGTCTATTTGGGAATATGACTGACGTGTACTGAAGTAACATGAATATTTTTATCATTGGGATTGTCTTCCCTCCAGACATCCATTAGATTAATTTATTTTGTGAAGTAATGAATTATGCCCCTGCTTCTAGGATGTGATTGGTCTGTGTCTGAATTTTTGTTCTTCTAAAGTGCAAATAAAGTCGGCAGCCATATTACAAGAGCTAGGTAAAGAAGCAATAGTGAGAAATAGGTTTTGGAAAAACATACTATGATTTGTATTTTGGAGCATAAATACACTGTGATCCAAAAGTTCATGCACCACAGAAAAAGTAAACTCAGATTGTGAATATTCAACAGAGTGTGTTTATTCAAAACCCAGTGTAACCCCCACACATCTTAATTACTGCCCTCAGCCTGTCGGGCATACAAAGCACTAAGTTCAGGATACCCCAGCAGTTCCCCATCGGGTTGAGGTCTGGGGAGTTGGATGACCATTTCTCTTTGTGCAGAAAGCCAGGAAGCTGCTCAGAACACCACTGCTGAGTTGTATGAGTATGTGCAGGGACACAGTCTGTTGATGCCAATTGAACATCTTCCTAGCTGTGACGGGGCCCGATTTCTTCTTTCTGGTGAGTATGGGAAGTACCACTGGCTGGAGAATGTTCTTGATATAATATTCAGCATTGATTGTGGTGCCCTAAGTACAACATGCAACTCAGACAGCCCTGAAGATGACATCGCCCCCGACCATGCAATGGGTGCTGAACTTTACTTGTTCAGAAGGTGGCACTTCCATTCGATTGTCAGTGTAGATGCGGTCATTTTAGCTGTTGGGAGTTGGAAATAAGTAGAGTGGGCACTCATCAAAGAAAACCCAGTCTTTCCCAGTCTGTTGGGGTCATTGTAGCATACCTCTTTGCAAAAGCCAGCTGCTTCTCCTTTTGTAGTTTGGTAAGGCGAGGAATCTGCTGTCTTCTGTATGATCTCAGACCCAGTTTCTTAGTCAGAAAATGATGGATGGTACTCTAGACATCACTTCACCAAGATTCTTCCGTCTTGGTGGATTGGTGTGTCGCCGGTTACCTTCTTTTTTGACATTGGTATCATCTTTAATACTGGTGTTTCAGCTGGGCTGTATAAGGCATATGAAATTAACTTTTTAGAAAGAAGTTTGAGTAGCAGAGGAATCTTACATGCGTCTCTTCAGCAAGCCGCCAAAAGCAGAAGTGCAACAAAGGTCATTTTAAGACTAATTCTGACTGTGACCTAATACACGAGTGTTAAATTGAACTCTTGAGTGCTACTTTAACACAGTAATTTACATCCAAGATAGCCAACTGGGGAGCGTAATAAAGATATTATATCACAATGTAGAGAGAGTTGCCAAAGCTTTAAAGTTGTTGCAGGCAGCAACAGAGCAGATGAGGGAATAAGACACAGACATAACATTAGAGTCGCTGACTGTGACTGTGAGAAAGGAATAAAAATGGCTGATGCCATCTAGTGGACAAGTGAGTGATGACACAGAACAAGAAATGTATGAGTGAGGTCTACTTTAAGTGGAGCAAAAAAGAAACTTCATATTGTTTTAAAGGACATACTATCAGGTACAATATCACAACTAACAACCTATGTTTTTTGATACATAGACACAGACACAGAGGTCTTTTATCCACCGTGAAACGAGCTCAGTTTCCTTGCTGGTAACATAAATCATGACTGTACAATCAGTACACAGAACCACTTACAAATATTACCTGTACCTTGAAAAACTGCTGTAGCTGTCTGTTAACTTTCACTAAATCTAACATGTTTTGAAAACTTCTGCCATTTTGCTCAGAACATCTGTTCCTCCAAAAACCAGGACCAAAAATGCCAAAACTGTCTCTTATCTAGTGTAAGTTTTGTCTGTTATGAGTTCATTATCTAATATATGTGACACATATTCTTTGTTGCTTAATTTTTCCCAGGAGAAAACTCTTTTAAACTCGTTTAAAAGCACAACTACACATTCATATATACTAAGGTCCCCTTGTACCATCAGTGTGATAAGAACAACGTAAATCGAACCATCCAAAAATGTATTTTGAATGTACTTTTATTTTTTAGTTTGGAACATCTACTCACATGGAGGGGTTAGGGAGTTGTTGTTGTCTGTGTAGGTATAAGAGTAATAACCACTATCGTCAAAGTGTGAGTGATGGGACCAGTGCAAGTCTGCGACTTTCAGTTCCTGAGATACGAAAATTTTAGAACATCTCTTGAACTGTTGGGGAAGTGTTGGTCCTAGAGACTCGGGACCAAGACTGGCGTTTCTATAATAAGAGAGTGGCTCGTAAAGTCTTTGGCAACTGTTTGTCAAAAGGGTTCTTAAAAAGATGAACAAGAAGGCTCGTGAGTTTCTTAATGTCTTTCCAAAGGCAAATGGTGTGCTCTCCATGCAGCGAAGTACCACCTGATTCCTCAACAACATGGGAAAAAGGCCAGTCGAGGAAGTTTAATAAGACTCTCTCTGCTGCACATGCAATTCATGAAAATTTTACAGTAATAAAATAAGAAATAACTACTTCATCCTCAGTAGTTATATGTATGTACATAAAATAATGTAGGTGATCGTCCAGTCAGTGTATATCCATTCAAGATTTGCTTACACTATTTGTATTGCCTACAACTTACAACACATGACTTGTATGTAGACTTTTATTTTTATTCAGTCATCCACTCAAATGATGGAGCAAGATCAAAGGAGAGAAAAATAAGCAATGTTTTGTAAGACAGAAAATTACATTTGAACTACTAACTGAGTATTGTGTGTATGCACAGGTGTAGCATTATGCCACCAGTTTACACAGCATCATGATATTAATAGTTTGACAGGTGGCAGGTATGGATCATTGACTGTGTATAAAGATGGAAAACACGCCTCCACTCGTGAAGCCAAAACATTGCTGATACGGGCGCCGCCATCTCACGCTAGGATACCATTTTGAGCCTGACGCTGCTGTTAAACGTGCACATAAGATCATCATCACTGTCACTGTTAATATATATCTGTGTGCTGTCCTGTATGTAGTGTATTTATTTATAGTATGTTGACATTTAGACATGCACATCAGTATTATGTGAATAGACACTCCTGAAGAACAAGCCCAAACCCACTTTAGTCACTCTAACCAGACCATAAGCTAACTCAATCTTCTCTTTTTTGCACTATTACCACATACATATATTTGCACTGACTGTAATTTGCCTTGTCTATTTGTTATTTCTATTTATTTTATTTGTGTTTTCTTTCTTTCTTCTTTATTTCTACGTCAGAGGCTCATCCTCCCTTTTTTTATGTTAAAGCCTCAGGCTAGGTCCAGAATAAACTTAATGTCACTGCTGCTTGTTTGTGTTTAGAGTTGACAATATCATCTGCCCAACTCAAAGGACCTTATGGAAAATGTGAAGGTTGAAAAAATCAGGGGGGTTGGCTGTTCCAGCTGTTCATCAACATCAACATCAGTGCAGTGCGTCTGCATCAGATGAAACGATAAAGTCTCACCTCATTTCAACTCAGTTCAAATGGATTCTAAAATGGGAAATATTTGAAAAATTGTAAGTATT
>JBAJHX010000171.1:0-10980 GCA_037176925.1 Amniataba percoides | reverse complement strand
TCTTCCACCCTGCTTGGAGTGAAATGCCACTGATGGTTCAGTGCTGCCCTCTACTGCTCTAATGTTGTATCTAGTTACTTGTGCGTCTCATACAGTATATTATACAGTTCACAGTCTGACAGAGCATTTGTGCAATCAACTGCATAATTTATTATTATTAATGGAAAATTGTATGTGTGCAACACATTGTTTGTATGTGTTGCACCCTTAAAAAAGACACAGGTGTGTATGTTCGGTCGGGCAACTTTATTGTCCCCGGGACTCGATTTTATTTGTTTTGTTTTCTCCATGAAGAGCAGCCGGTACATGCACGTCCATTCATTTTCCATGCATGCACAGCAACAATAAAAAAGATAGGATGATGACAAAAAATACATCATATGTATTATGTTAACCAAAACTATTTGAGGAAATAAATGAATTAGTTAAATGCACATAAATAAAAATACATCTTTCCCTGCAAAGACTAATTATCCTTTGGCCTTATATACGAACAAATTCTAGGTCTCAACATATGTATAATTTCTGATACATTCATCTTCACATTATTACATATTAAGAAAGCAAGCTTGTAAAACATGAAATTATAAATACTGGTTAAAACCTTTTATGTGTGATCTGGAGTTGGACAACTCTTCTTATTATTTGCATATTATGTACTCAACACTGGCATAATGACATAACTAACTGCTGGATCAGGGTCCTGTTCCTAATAACAGTTCATTCCAGACATTGTTTTGTGTCCACTCACATCATTAGTCATTGTATTTATTATCAGCAATAGTTTGTCTGTTTGCAGCTGCAGTGTGTCTTTTTCTGCCGTAATGCAATCCAGTTTCCATTTGGACTCCAAAAGATTTTGTTTTTCCTTCAGTAACTCCTGTTTTCTGTTTACTTCTGCTCCCTCAAGTTCACTTTCCACTGACTGAATCTTCTCGATGTGCTCCAATTTTTCATTCTTTAGTTCCTCCAGTTGTTTGAGAAGTTCTTCTTTCAGCTTTTCTGCTGCAGTTTTCTGCTCCATCAGTGTAGAAAGGTGTTTTTCCTCTTCTTTTGTAAAGTGAGTATGTAAAACTGAAACAGAGAGAAGCATAACGGAAATGTCAACGTGAAACGTTGCATCTTGTAAATATGCAGCTTCAATTAGCCCCTTTAATTTTTACCAAATCCATTCTCAGCATGTACAATTAAAGAAACTAAATCCACAAGAGTAATCACTAAGGAGATGTTCATACCACATTTTACATTTCTAATGAATTATACAAAAAAATATGCAGGCCTTTTCAAATGATAGAAGACTTTATACAGACTGTTCAAATCTAACTTATCTTTTGCCTTTTTCTTTTCAGTCAGACAGGAGGACATCACTGGTAGAAATCATTCTGTATACTCACCT
Organism: Amniataba percoides; assembly: GCA_037176925.1. Lineage (NCBI taxonomy): Eukaryota > Metazoa > Chordata > Actinopteri > Centrarchiformes > Terapontidae > Amniataba > Amniataba percoides. The sequence continues at coordinate 9,584 of JBAJHX010000171.1, read as the reverse complement.
TGTGTCACATCCTGATGGGAAGAGTCTTCTGCTGATTCAACGTCTTTAGCTCTGTCTGAAACTGAGAAGAATTTTACTTGGTAAAACTTTATATACTAAAACAGACTATTAAAATGTAGTGTTAGTTTTTTCATTTCAGTGTAAACTACTATAAATGACAGCATGACACCACTCGTATAAACCATTTTGTGAGCTCACCTGTCACACGCTGAGCAGAAGATGATGAGGGATCCTCTGCTGATTTTGAGCATTTGGCAGTATCTGAAATGGATGATTCCTGCTTTATCAGCAAGTCATCTATTAGAATTTGATCATGTGGTTTATTTTTGCTATCAGCTTTAACCACTGTAAAATAGTAGAAAATTGTGTTCCCTCTTATTATTAATATTTGCTTTTTTCTTGGTCGCCTGTCTTTGCATGAAAACAGATTAAGTCTTCTTCAGCTAAAATTAAACTCTAGATAGAGTACTGTCCCATTTAGCTTCTCAACAACTATAAAACAGCTGTATCTTACTTGTACATTTCAATAGGCACCAAGCCAGCAGAGAAACCGTGCAAACACCAAAAACACCAGTCAAGATGCCATAAAGGTAATGATCACTGATGGAGGAGCAAGAGCTGGAGGACTCAGCTGAAAAGAATGAGAACAACATGACATTCAGGACATCAGGAAGTCCCAGTCAAAGTCCTATTGGCTTTTTCTCAGAGGATCAGTAAAGGTACTTTCAGACAACTAGCAGACACCCGACTTTAACATTTAATATAACATCCAGCATGATTGTGATTAATGTTTATCTGTTTCAGCAGGAATCATTGACTCAAGAACAATAATGCTGTTTTCATTTTATTTTGAAAGGCTGAGAAACATTATTTGAAGATATTTTTTTAATTATTGTTTTTTTAATTATTAAGATCTCATCTTTAGTGAATAAAATGATATTTGAATTCCAATTAGATGGAAATTAAACATTGCAAATTTATTTTCTTCATTTCCTGTTTCTTGCCTGAGTACAGTATTAAAACACAAATACACTCACAGCTGACAATGTTACTGTTAATGTAGTCTCATTTACCTGCTGGTTTTGTGCCGTCCTTCAGATATGGCCAGTCAGATGAAGTGTCCTCATTTGCTTTTAAAACAGCAGAAAGAACAACCATGAGGTCCAAATACAAAAATATACAACTGATATATTGTGATGGCGAAAACATAATAAAACAAAAACAAACACAGAAATTTGTAACTGGTATGTTTGAGTGTAATTTACCTCCACAAGCCTGAATAAAAAGAAAGATGACGAAAAGGCCAAGAGTGTGAAGGGGAAGTGATCCACTGATGGCAGGATTAAGTGATAATCCGTCTTTTAGGTGATACATGCTGGATATCTGAAAAATAAAATCAACCATAATTTTCAAAAGAACTAACAAAGCAAAGAACAGATGTGTTTCTGAATTAGTTTAGAAAACTAATTAGTAACTAAATAAATATAACCCTAATCTAAACCAGTTAAAAGTAATGCCAATAGAAATTATTTTAAAATGCATCATCATCAAACAAAGATCGTTAAAGGTTTAGACCTTTTGGGTCTGTACAGTAGACAAGCAATATAGAGTTTAAAAACATCCCAGATTTTAATAACTAGTACGGGTCAAGAGCGGAAAGCACTTGACATTAACTGGATAGTTTATTTGTTATATAAACCAGGACATTGAAGCTATTTCTCAATTCTCTCTTCCCTCTTTGCCAAACCTAAGTTGGCAGCTTTTAATCAACAAACTCCCTAAATTGGATCTCTTTTATTCTTTTTTTGTTCATTTTTTTAATTAATACAAGACAGAATAATGGAGTGATCCTGCAACGTATTTGTTAAATGCGATAAAGAGACATTTTACTACTATGAATACAATTCATAGCCAAGCGTGGTGAGACTTTTATATGTTGCAATGGACAAATTATTTCCTGTTTTAATACGAAACATAAGGTTAAATTATCTGGGCATGTTAAGGTTTTAGTAATATTTTTTGCTTACATCGATCATACCATCAAAACATTGCTTATTTTGCACAGCTGAATCAAATGGTCTGTCAATAACTAAACCTTGTGTACTTGTACAGAACATTATTAATTATCAAACAGCATTATTTAAAACAGCATGTCACACTGTGTAGTGATGGATTACATAAGACATACCTGATTCGATTTCTACTCAAACTGTGATGATTTCTATTCTTCTCCTCCTTTGTCTGTCTCATTCCTTACCTTCTCTGATTTTTGACTCCTCTCTTTCTTCAGACTTTTTAATTGAAGCTGCACGTTATTGTTGTCCTCTCATTTTGGAAAAGAAAAACAAAGTGACATTTAACAAGACAGATGAAAAACATCATTTTGGTAAAACTAAAACAGAATTTCATTACAGCAAATTAGTCACTGAGTGGATTTAGGTCTTATACTATAAAAAAAAAAACAAATCCAAAAAACAGTAACATTCAAAACAAAAACTTGTTTGAATAGTTGTTCGATTACAATAGCACCATAATTTAATTAAGTATTTTTACTTTCTATCTAACCTTCAAAGAACTGTGGCTTACCAAATGTTGATAAGTGAGACAAAATAATGGTCAATGTCGCAACCATAAATCGAAATTCCATGAAGGAGAGTTAGTTAATTGGAGCAGAGGCAACCAAATTACCTGGCAGGATGAAACATAGAATAAAATGAAACACTACAAGCATATTTCCACAAAAAAAAATATGGATAAACCAAGAAGATTACTAATTTCAACAACATTATGGAGTTCACTTTTTGTTCACTGAAGGTACAGAATTGAGATGTCCCAATCCTTGATAATCTCTGACTTTGTCTGTCTGCTGTACAGTTCTGGATATGTCGTGTACAGAGAGTTTATCAGAGCTTGTTTGCTGGGAACAGTTGCTCATTACCTCTGGAAAAACTGATCCAGACAGTATTTGTCTTGTGAAAGGGACTAAAAAGTTCCATAGAGCTTCCAAATTGGTGAGAATTATGTGTGGATTGACCACGACATGCACGTCGCTAAATTTTATTAACAGTTTAATTCTAACATAAGAAACTTTAGTTAATGCAGCACAAACGATTCAGATCGGTTTGGTACATAAATTCTTTCAGTGTAAATATTCCCATTTTCCACCAAGAAAGGCATAAATAAGAAACACTTTTTTGTAAAAGCCTGCCTACCTGTTAAATGCGTCAAAGCTTCAGCTCACCTCAGGATGCAGTACATTACACAGTGCAAAGTCCTCAAATGAAGTATATTTTACAATGCTCAGCAGCAATCACATAGGGCGTGTTCACCTAATATTACTGTCTATTGTTGCCTCGAGTCATGTTTATCTCTACTGCAGCTCCAACATAGACATCATTGTATGCACATTTACTTTGTTCATTTTACTTATCTTGTGTTATATATAGATTTATCTAACTTACTATAATAAATCAAAGTAGATTTAATTAGGCTTTTTTTGTGAAAGAAATAGTTCACCATGATTTAATGTTGTAACATAATAAAATGGAAAACTCAGTACATGCATAGATTTTTATAAAAATGGTATATTATCAGTTATTAGAATGTCTTTAGCTTTAATGCTTTGTACTCTCATGACAAACAAAGGCTCATTTATAATCAGCTGCAGTCCTGGTGAATAAGAAAACAAGTTTATTGATAACACAGTTAAATACATGACTTAAACAGACGTATTGATGATGCTTTTGAATAGACTGCAAATTAGCAGACACTCACAAGCTTGAACTTTTTTTCTCAAGATAACCAGTTCTAAAAAGCCTAGTAGTAACTGCAACCTCCTTTAACTTAAGCAGTATATGTTTATTGTGTCAATACAGTGTGACAGTGAGACAGTTGAAAAGTGGCTCATATGCTGCAGAGGTCCGTAGATATTTGAGTAGGGACACTGCTTCTACCATTGCCTTCAGCTGGGAACGTCAAACTGATCAATGCCCCGGTTCGATCCTGTCACTTGTGGCTACGAATGAAGAGTAAATTATATGTAGTATGTTTGTATTTGGGACTTCTAGTGGCCATGCAAGTTATGACTAGTGTAAAGGCACAATAGCGTGACATGGCTCAAAACTTTGTAGATAGGATGACCATCTTTACTGAGATAAGGTGTGTCCACTTCACAAGTTCAGCGACTTGACTTGGCTAACCATTGCCTCAAAGTAAACAACATCATAAAAGTCCACAATTAAAGTACTTTGACCCAGGCAATCTGTTATATGAGTCCACTTCATGACTTCCCTTCTATGTAATGTCTGCCACGTTAACCAAAATGACCACATAGCAAAGCCCTCAGCTCTTATCTGCTCTCATGGAGCTACTTGTTGGCTGACAGAGTGACCAGACATGCAGCAGCCCACATTTCCATCCCCTGAGCCAAACTGCTATTATAACAAAAACTACAGAGCGTTTTATATTCAGTCAAGATTTCATTAATGACTCAACATCTCAAAAACTGACTTGATTTGACAAACCACTACAGCTCACAATGACAAATGTACAGATCTTAAAAACATATTATATTCCTGTAATCTTTAATTGTGTATAAATTCTGTGAAATGAAGATGAATTTGCCTTAAACTAAGAGAATTGTTGATTATAATGTAGAAACCGAGTTCCATTTTTGTGATTTTTCTGTTTCCATTTTGTTATTACATGCAGTATGTCTCAAAGCATTGCACAATAACACGTATAGCCACACACTAAATTAAACATATAGTAGGCAGAGATGAACTGAGTAGATTCAGATGATCATAAAAATCTGGGCTTATTTTAGATAATAGTACACCTCATTAAATCTGACCATTTTTTACTGTACTGTGCTGTCTTTATACATATCTTACTGCTGGTGTTGCAGTGTTGCTTTTCCTTTATGAGCATGCATGTTAAGATTTTGGATTTTGAGCATTTCTTCCTCATATTTGAACAAAATTCCGCAAAGTAGGTTGTTGTAAAGAACCACAACTTTGCAATCTGAGTTGGCTAAGTACATCGAGGAGAAGATTGATTAGTTTTAGCTTTTTTAGCTAAACCTTTTTTTTAAAAACTGATCTTGCTCAGTGTTTTGTGTCCAGTTACCTTCTTAGTAACAGAATCTATTATCTGCAGTAGTTTGTCTGTCTGCAGCTGCAGTTTCTCGTTTTTTGTCATAATGCAATCCAGTTTCCATTTGAATTCTACATGATTTTGTTTTTCCTTTAGTAACTCCTGTTTTCTATTGACTTCTGCTTCCTCAATTTTACTCCCCACTGACTGAATCTTCTCGTTGTTCTCCATCTTTTCTTTCTTTACTTCCTCCAGTTGTTTGAGAAGTTCATGTTTCAGGTTTTCTGCTTCAGTTTTCTGCTCCATCAGCGTAGAAACAAGGTGTATTTCCTCTTCTTTTGTAAAGTGAGTATGTAAAACTGAAACAGAGAGAGAAGCATAACGGAAATGTCAACATGAAACTTTCATCTTGTAAATATGCAGCTTCACTTAGCCCCTTAACCTTTTACCAAATCCGTTCTCAGCATGTACAATTAAAGAAACTAAACCCACAAGAGTCATCACTAAGGATCTGTTTATACCACATTTTACATTTCTAATGAATTATACAAATGTAAAAAATTTACAGGCCTTTTCAAATGATAAAAGACTTTATACAGACTATTCAAATCTAACTTATCTTTTACCTTTTTCTTTTCAGTCAGACAGGAGGACACCACTGGTAGAAATCATTCTGTATACTCACCTTGTGTCACATCCTGATGGGAAGAGTCTTCTGCTGATTCAATGTCTTTAGCTCTGTCTGAAACTGAGAAGAATTTTACTTGGTAAAACTTTATATACTAAAACAGACTATTAAAATGTAGTGTTAGTTTTTTCATTTCAGTGTAAACTACTATAAATGACAGCATGACACCACTCGTATAAACCATTTTGTGAGCTCACCTGTCACACGCTGAGTAGAAGATGATGAGGGATCCTCTGCTGATTTTGAGCATTTGGCAGTATCTGAAATGGATGATTCCTGCTTTATTTATCAGCATGTCATCTATTACAATTTGACCTTGTGGTTCATTCTTGCTATCAGCTTTAACCACTGTAAAATAGTGGAAGCAAATTGTGTTGCCTCTTATCATTTGTTTTTCTCTTAGTTGCCTGTCTTCACCTTATTTAGAAAGACATGATTACACTCAAAGTCTATAATGGACAGCTCATCAACACCAAAGTCAAATGCAGACTTAAGGTGAGAGTTGAAGGAAAAGAAGTTGGTTGTTCATGACACTGCTGAGTGACAAAGCATGGGGAATTTTTGGCCTAATATCCCCATTAATGCCAATGCACAGAACAGTGTACAGTTAATGGTGGATCTGTATTCAGACCTTCAAAGGGGTTTTTTTTGTCTTACTATTCACATACAAGATACAGCTTAAAGATCATGTATACTCGGTCATCCCTGTCCCCAAACAGGTTCCAGCACTTCTACAAGTCAAGCTGAAGCAAGAAACAAATGGTAGCACTTGTCATAAGGAAAGTAACAGAGCCCACAAATTGAGTGAACTTGATGACATGTTTCAAGTAACAAACTTGTGACCTATTTGTATGCATTCATCCAAATGATTTGAATGCCTAAAGACAGAATATTACTAGATTCCAATCAGGGATATTAACCAGCAAGATGGTTGGTACAAAGTTTAAAACCAGCGGTTGAAACTGTGTGGATATTAAAATGAGCATACTTTCGTCTCACAGTTTCCACTCTAAAGGATGCCTTTTGTAACCTCTTATGCTCCTGAAGTGTTACACAGAACCATGGTGCACATCTTGGAGACCATTAATGGGGTACGTTTCTACGTAGATGACATCATGCTATGGGGATTCACACTGAGCAGAACCACAAGAAGGCTCATCTAAGTCCTACAAAACATCCCAAAGTATTTGCTCATAATTATCTATATTACACAGCAACATTTCAGTCTGTTCTGAATAATAAGTCGAATTATTAATAATTAGCTGAAAATCACTATAGACAAATTGAAAAAGAGTGTTTAGAACTAATAGATGGATTTGAGAAATTCGAGAGCCATGACTTTGGCCAATACTTGTGGCAGAGACAGATTATGCAAGATCTTGGCACAAATACAGACTGATGAAGCTTCAACTTTATGATTTCAACCTGATCCACACAGTTTTATTGTAGTAGCTGCTCTGTCTAGAACAGGGGTTGACAACCTTTAACATTGAAAGAGCCATTTTTGCATGTTTTCCCCACCTCAACACCCAGTGGGAGCCACAGCATGGTATCGTATCGTAATGGTATAAATGTATTCCTCATCTTTCACGGAGAGGTGCTGTGACCTGCCAGTCACCTGGGTTGTCCAATTAAGTTCCAGAGGTGGAAATTAAATAGTCTATAGTCATTTTTTCTTATCCACAGGAGAGGGATAGAAGAGTCGCATGCAGGTTGCTGACCCCTGCTCTAGAATGACTAAATACAGAGTGAAAATTAAATGGACTTACAGATAAATATACACCAACCAACAGCAACCAGGGCATTAACATCACAATCTGTGGAAATACCAGAGCTAAAAAAAACACTGGTTTGGCCCAATTTAGCTTGAACATCCATTCTTGAAGAAGTAGCTCCTGAAAGGTAGTAAGAGCAGAGATTTCTAACATTTTGACTGTATCTCTTAGTTGCAGTTTGAAAATGCCAAAATTTACATATGTGTAACACTTTTATGACACTTAATGACACTTTTATGAACACTCTTATGATATTGTTGCTAAGAGAGAAGAAAAACTTAAGTACTCACTGTTGATTGGATCATTTTTTAATGCAGGCATACTGGAGGTCTGAAAAACATTTCCATAAACCAGCAACAGAATTTTAATTTCAAACCAAGACAGCATAGGGATATGAAAAGCTATCTAGATTATATTTGAATACAATAATACAGGGGTCAGGAAGCTATGGCTCGCAAGCCAGATGTGGCTCTTTTGATGACCTCATCTGGCTCTTTGAGCCCTCTCAGTTATATAGTTTGTGAACAGGTGAGCAATGATTTATTTTTAGTGGAAAATATTTCCCTTCTCAATGCATTTAATATTTTATGTTATACAAAGTAACTCGAAACTGTTGAGACTGAAAATGTAATCAACAGAATATATTTATTTCACAAATTGAAAATTGAAAATTAAATTTTACCTGTTGTGTTTGTCAAGTCAGCTCATTGAGCAGGAAGATTCAGGGCCAAAGTCCTCCAATAAAATGATTTGTCCTTTTCACATTGGTCACAAGATAAGGTGTGTTTAACCAGTGATTGCAGCTCTGTCTGCAAGAGCAATAGTTGTATAGTTGTATTAATATTTACTGTTTACTATATTTTAATTTAACTATTTACTATTTATTTAATTAAGCTCTATGCTGAATGACCTTATATGACCTTTGAAGACCTGTGTAGTTAATCTCATAGTAGACTATATCTTTCTGTGTCTCCAAGGCTTACACTGATGTGTGTGCTCACCACCCACACTGACACCCACAAAAAATGTCTCTGTGTCTAGCCCCTACCCCTAACCCTAACGCCTTCTTTTTATAAGATAAGAGCGTTAACTGAACAATGAAAAGAAAAATATTAACATTAGTAGCCCAAGTGAAAGTGGCTGAATGACTGTAGAGGGCAGAGTGGGACTACCAGAGTTTGAGGAAACCCTCTTTATTAATATGCCGTTCAAGCGGCAGCATTTGAATGTTTTGAGATATCAAAATGAAATTTAAAACAGATGTTCAGGAGTTTTGACTTACCTTACCTATGAAAGTACATTGTACTTCACCTCTAAAGGGCATAACAAGAGCGAAATGTTTGTATCATACTGCATGGATTTGTGTGAAATCAAGATCTACTAATGATTGATTAAAGTCGGCATATCTTATTACACCAAATCTAAATTTAGACATATCCCACATTACAAACTTCTGTATATTTTTAGATTTGCAAATTTGGCAGACACTGGTTGTGGTGAAAGTAAAATGTGTACCATTGCATGAAAAGCAGATGAACAGCTGTATCTTACCTTTATCTTTCGATGTGCAGGAAGCCAGCAGAGAAACCGTGCAAACAACAAAAACACCAGTCAAGATGCCATAAAGGTAATGATCACCAATGGAGGAGAGAGAGCTGTAGGACTCAGCTGAAAAGACTGAGAACAACATGGCATTCAGGACATCAGGAAGTCCCAGTCAAAGTCCTATTGGCTGTTTCCTCAGAGGATCAGTAAAGGTACTTTCAGACAACTAGCAGACACCCAACTTTAACATTTAATATAACATCCAGCATGATTGTGATTAACGTTCATCTGTTTCAGCAGGAAACATTGACTAAGGCATTGACTTACTAATGCTGTTTTCAGTTTATTTTTAAAGGCTGAGAAACACTATTTGAAGATATTTTCTTTATAATAATTGTTTTTGTCAACTTCAAAAAACCCTTCAAGGGAAAAGAAGAAACCTGAGGAAGAGCCACAGATGAGGGATCCCTCTCCCTGGGACG
>JBAJHX010000170.1:0-11005 GCA_037176925.1 Amniataba percoides | reverse complement strand
AGATAGATAGATAGATAGATAGATAGATAGATAGATAGATAGATAGATAGATAGATAGATAGATAGATAGATGGAGCAAGAGGGATGTCAGATCCTCAGCTGGAGTCTTAAACATAAACACAGCAGTCTGCAAAGGTCTGTAATGGTTTCACTGTCAAAAGTGATATTACGAAAGTGAAGCTGAAACGACCTGTGACAGCACAGCTGCTTACACAGCTACAGTTGTGCAAGGCTGTTATTAATTCTCATATTATGACACAGGCTGAAAATACAGAGTATACTTTTTTTTCTGTGATTTCTTTTCCGCCAGTAAATTTCTTTCTAATTAGGTAAGGGTTTCATGAAGTAATGCATTCCCAGTATGAAACAAAGGACACAAATTTAATAGCAAAAATGTGTGCAATAAGGAAGACCCTGATTCAGAGCCAGCCAGGAAGGATACATTAAGTACGCAGATTCTCAGATGGAAATAGTCATTAGAAATTGTGTTCATTAACTTTGTAACCAGCAGTCTGAGTAACAGAATTATAGATTATTTAGTTCCTGATTCAGCATTATATAGGAAGCAATCATTACTGATAATTATCAGTTACTAGGTAACAATATGTTTCCATATTTATTTACTCTGCTGCACAAACAAGCAGGACAAAAAAGCCTGTTTAACTTTAGATAAGTGACAGCTTTTTTCTGAGCTTTCACCTGCATCACATAGTCTTCATCAGAGGATGGAGTTCACATACAGGTTACATAAAGGAGTTGCAAGACTGATCAGTTGATGTGCCTTTAGTACTTGTCAGACCTTTACAATTTTACAGAACTAGTTAATAGACCTTACTCACTGCAGACATTATGACTAACCGTCATAAGAAAAGCATGCATGATGATACAGTTGACTCCGTTTTCTTCTGTCTTCTGTCCCTCTGACATGATGGTGTGACAGTGAGCCAGCAAAGACAAAAAACCTGAAACTGAAAGCGAGGTGAGGCCCAACCTCACATGTCCCAGAGTCCTTGAATGACAGTAAAAAAGGTCACCCATGAGTACTTACTGATTACTGAAAAAGTAACCACATTATTGTAATGCATAACTACATGACATGTGACTAAATATATATGAATATATAAGAATATATATATATATATATATATGAGTAAATTATATCTGACTGAATGTTTTGTCAGAACTCATCCTTGCATTTATGAGCGGCACAAAACAAATTCAGACCTTTAACTTCAGTTATTATTTATTTAGCTGTCCCTCCACCCCCAGTGCTGGTTTAGTAAGAACGAAAACTTGGATCCAGCTGTGGCTGCACTGTGGCAGGGACTGACCCAGGGGATAGCCATGCAGAGACCAGCGTGAGGGCCTGAGAACAAGACTGGAATGTCAATGTACCAATTCACAAGAAATTGTAAACTGCACTGCTGGGTCTAAAATAAACCCCAGAGGCACTATAAATAAATATATAGGTTTATGCAGCTATCTCTTGTTTTCCTATTTACAACATATACCTTGTGTCTCGGGGGAACTTCTCTTTGAAGAATATAATTGTGCTGAGGATTCCCATTGGTCTGAGCAATGTTCCCACAAACTCCCATTGGCCATGGCTCTCTGTGTGGGCGTGTGTGTGAGGTTAATCGCACTGGCATAAAGAAACCCAGACATTTCCAAGTTCACAATGGTCTCATGTGTACCCCCACCCTTCAACCCCAAAATCCCCACTCCAAGTCCTCATTTCCCGTTGTCTCCTCCAGTAAAAACAGCCTGCGTTATCTCCTCAATTGCTGATAATGCTAGTCGTGCAAATGCAACACTGTTTGCTCAGCTATTATGGACTAAATTCACCAGAAAAGCCTTTGTGCTTTGCAGCCACTATCGGAGTGAAACTTATTACACAAGTCTAAAAACAGATCTCTTCCCCCAGAAATCCATCCGGGCCTGCTGTGGCGAGGCTATTCCTCAAGCTCCAACAAGAGCCTCTTAATCACAAACATCGCAGTTTCATCATAGTTTTGAGGTTGCATAATTCATCTGCTGATAAGCCTGCAGTATAGTGGTATGTTGTGATGTCCAATCAGCGCACAGTTTCACCATTGCTGACTCAATTCTGCCATTGAAGCTGGAGAACAAACAGGCTGCAGGTGGATGGGAGGTTTAGGCCACGAGGTGAAAGGTGACATGCAGATTTATCTGATCTGGACTGAAAGCTCGAAGGAATCTGGTCATCTGATGTAACGTGTCTGGATTTACAAACGGCGCCTGACTGATGCCGCATACCATCCCACAGACCCAGGTCACTCCCTAACCCCAAGAGAGACGACACAGAGGACAAACACAATGCAGTGTTGGGGGTTAGGCCTCTTCTCAGACCACACACCAACCACTACAGATTTTTACATTTTTTTTACAGTGGATAGTCTGTCGCTTGATCAAAGACCTTCTATTTCTGTCCACTTAGACATGGAGGATAGAATGTCTCCTTTTACATCGACATGTTATGAGATAAGCTGACATCATTGAAGAAACTTGCGTAACAAATACAAGCTCTTGAGTCACTTTTGTAAAATCAGTCCTCACAGCATATATGTTATGATGTCCCGTCAGAGCACTCAGAGGAGCCTGAGGATGAGATTCCCAGCCTGAGCACACTGCCAGCCTCATCACTCATCTACCCTTTTACCAGGATGGCCAAGAAAAATGATACATGAGCAATGCAAAACAAGTCAATCTCCTCCCTCTAATGCGGCTTTCATGCACAGTGAAATATATTCTTCTTTCCTGGAGTTGTGATGCTGTTGGCTGGAAGGCTGCAGGGTCAAAGCGTGGTCAGTTGCAATCTTGCCATCTGGGCTCTACCTGCTTTTGGAGCCACAGATGGAGGTCGAGTTTACACAGCACACACGGCAACTGCATTCATTCAACACGCTGACATGCCGCGCTGGAAATTTCCTTTGTGCCACGATCGCGTCGGGGGTTAAAAAAAGCTCAGTGGGGAAACTTGATTCACCGTGGCTCTGGAAATTGTCAATGACAAGCCTGAAAGTGTGCACCTGTTGTGAATTAACACATACTTTGATACCCTGTTTGTTCATTCAGTCGCACATTGTCAGCTATTATGTAGCCTTTCTGGCCATTATGTGATAATCATTACATGATCAAAAAAACACATTTAACCACGTCAAAGATACCATACCCTAGAGTACATTGCTTATTTAACACATTTTTCTGCTTTCCAATCCACATTTAGAGAAGCTCTGTTTCGTGACATATGATAAGAGGGAGATAGGCTCAGTGTGCAATCTACAGCTTTCAGCTTTGTCCTACACATGTAGAAGAATGTGAAGAATCTGTCGCCAGGCTTTGAGCATCCTGAAAAGGCTTTGAATGCTCAGGGTGAAGGCAGGAGCAGTCTGAGTGACAGTCACTTTCGAGCTGAAATTTCAGACCTCTATACCTGCTGCTGTGGCACAAATATTGTCAGAATCTTACGCAGTCGGACACGGGCCAATTAAACCACTTGTCATTAATAATACAAGGTGTTGTCGGTATTGTATTCAGTAACAGTCGGCCTGCCTCTCGAGCATCAGATTGTCTGTGGCCTGGGCCTGCCCTCCTTGCATCAGGGATCCGTCATGGTGGGGGAGGAATAGGGGAATGCTGGAGACAACCAAACAGGCAGCAGCCCAGGAAACTCTAACTCAAGAAGGAAACATGATTTCACTCTGAGATAAACAAGGAATTCAATTAGAAGACACTCTGTGAAACGTAAGAAAAGAGTGAGAAAGCGACTGAGAGAGACAGGAAAGGCAAGAAATTAGATAATGCACTTGTTTGACTGATGTGTAAAATCGACCTCATAAAACTGCTCCTACATAGCAACAATCTGGACTTTACAGACAGAGATTACCAGTTAACTTGCAGAATCAACATTGGAAATAACCAAAATAGACTGAGGTAATTCTAATCCAATTCAGTCCAAAAGAACTCTTAAGGTTTCTCATGGCTCACTGTGGATGCCTGCGTTGACTCTCTCCAAGCAAGACCGAGAGTGGGTGTTTAAAAAAATGCATGAGAAATCACTGAAGCATATTTAACAAAGGTTTTATTGGCGGTGTTAACTCCGGCTGAACTCATCTCTTCCAGTGCACTCTCACTAAAACATTAGCGCGCAGACTTTATCATCCACTCTATTAAAGCTAAGTGGGTCATGACAATAGAAAGGATAATCAGATAACTTTATTTGATTTAAACTACTGACTCTTGGCAGCTTATCCACCTCTGCCTCTTGGTGGGAAGGTCCTCTGTGCAAAATCCCACAATTTCAAAATTAGTTACTGAGCTTAACCTCCCACTGTGTGTGCACATTTCTGGTTCCTCACTTGGAAAAGTACCTATCGTTACAACACAGCATGGAAAAATGGGTCTATGGACGACTGTTTTACTTTAGCTGTTTCTATCCTTCATTTAGCAACCCCTAAAGACACGTCTCACTTGGCACACCGCTGGGAAACCATCATTACAAAACACTCTGAGCAGTTGGCTTTTTTGCACATCAGGCACGTACACATACAAAGACGTGCAGAGTGTGTAAAATAATGGACAAAACTTCTGTGCATGAATGCGTATGGGACTGTAGTCTGCTGATCAGCTTAATGTTTGACCAGATCATCATGTAGAGTGACAGATGAGGCTGCACACCCAGAGCTCAGGCACAGCTATTCTGAAAAACAACAAATCTAAATTAAGATTGTTCAAAGCTACAGCCAAAATTGTTTTCCTAATTCGATGCAACAAAAAAACAGCAACAGTAAATTATGGAAAACACGAATCGAGTTACAGGAATGGGAAACTGCTGGAGACATAAACATGGGAAAAACAGAACTTAGGTCTGTCTTCAGTTCAATATGTGTAACAGAAGAGTGATATATCATTTGAATATGATACTGTTGGCAGAGCTGATAAGATACACATAAGGAGTCACAACAAGAAAAGGCAATTGCTTCCATATCTCAGCAAACAACTTCCCCTTGGCTATTAAGTGCCCATTTGACTTGGCTCTGCTATTTAGTACCATTAAAATAAGTTTATGAGAGGCCAATTCTTCTGGTAACTCCAGGTCTAATCTGCCAACATCAGGCTGCAGCAGCAATGGGAAGCAAAGATTTCTGAAGCTGACAGTGAAACACAGGAAGATACATCCATGAGGGATTAAAACAGTAGATGAAAAATGTTGGTTGTATGGAAAGTTCTCTAGTGCACAAAATACTAACTTCTTACTGTATATTGTATGAATTGTCGTATGACAATACAACATGGGACAGGACGGTGAAATATCAACAGCGATCTGCATCTGAAAGCGTCAACATCCTGTTTAAGTTGTAGCTCATGCAGAGCTTCTTTTAAATCCTTTGGGGCAAAGCAGACAACCAATGAGTTGTAATTCTTCATAAGCATTTTATCAGGATGCCAAATCTTATTATATTTACAGTGGATCAAATGAAGATGTGTATAATATGGGGAGGGGGCCACGCTTAGAGAACAAATCCACAGAAACACTCTTGGCGATACAGAGCATCTAAACATCTTTAAACTTATCATTTTGGGTTTTGCAGCCAGAAACTTTACTGTTTTGGTCCAGTTTCTATGGTCTCACCAGCTTCATTTCCAGCTGCAGAAAAGCTAAGAAGGAGACTGAATATTGCAACTTTCACCACTTGGTTTAGAAACACAACTGCAAATGAATCCTGGTGTATCTACTGGATATGTGAATAAGCAACTGGTGCCACCAAGTCTGAATAACAGCTTAAATGGTGATCATAAACAAGTGTAGCTTGTATCTGCTGCCCCCAAGATGCCAAAATATCTGCAAAACCTGCATGGTGCTGCTTTATTTATCTTCAAGGACAAAACTAAGGCAATCTAACTCATCTGTAGAACTGCAGTCTCATTCAAGTCCAGAGCTCCGAGCACATTAATCAAATGTCTCTTGTTTGTCATTTCCAAAGAACAAAGACTGCTGCTTGCTGCAGATTTTGAGAGATCAGATTTCTATCTCCGCTTCGCCCAGTATCATACATTAATATCTGATCTGTTTCTCAAAAGCCACGCAGAAACACACAGTGGAGCTCTGAGGTAGTCCTGAACACATTGTCATTAGCCTGTTGCTGATAAGCTGGTAATTACAGGAGCAATTTAAGTCTCAATGACATGTAATTCCATTAGAAGTCTGTCCTGCTGTCTCAAAGTGTAATCAACACTGTGTTATCATGCTTTCATTCCTCACTTCTCTACCCTTTGGATGACCTTGTTGACACTGCTTGCATCAAACCAGCTTGACTAACTGGAAATAAGGCAACAACATGAGCTGCACCAACCTGCCTTGTGAATCTATGCAAAAGATTTGGAAAGAGAGAGGGGGGGCAGGGGGGCCCACATCTAACACTGTACAAGATATCCTGGTTTTAGGGAGTTATAGTGCAGAAAGCAAATTCCTTGCATTTTATGGCAGTTTCTTGAAACAACTTCATGATAACTAGGCATGTTTCTCCAGCTGTGCAGTTTTCCCCCCCATGCATAATGAGGATTGGTTTCCCCTAAGCAACAAGATGTCCTGTTTTCATTTTTGGCATGGCACTCAACCGGCCTAGCTGCAAAGGAGAAACCAAACACAAGGACCGGCTGTTCTATTTTAAAAGTCAGAGGAACAGGTCTAAGCTCGCCGACTGCCTACATATACCATTAGCAATGCCAACAATGTTCCAAAGCAAAAGGAAGCTCGCTGAAGAGATGCTATCTCAGGGCGCGCTCTCATGTTTTCGTGCCATTCTTGTTGCTCCGCTGTCTCAATCTCAAGCCTCCGACCTCTCTTACCTATCTTCTCCTTCAAGCTTATCCCTCCTCCACCCACGCACTCCGACATTCACATCAATCCTTCTGCTTGCTCTGTCTCCCCAGTGCAATTCAAGCATAAACTGGTCAGTCAAGATTCTTACAAACATACAGGTAAACAGGGCAGGATGTCCTCAAAAGCAGCATCGAGGTGTGTCCCTCTAATCGTAGTCTGGCAGTGAGGAGGTGAGTATGTCAAGGGACTTGCGTGCAGCACAGGAATTTAGGAACAAAGGAAGGCAGATGCCGTTTCCCCCCACTGGCCCTTGTCCCTTTATCTTTGAAGCCCCTTGGGATCATCAACAGTGCAATTAGAGATGCTGTCATAAAGCTTTCCCAGAGTGATAACACAGACCGTGATTTAATTTTACAAAGAATAATCCTTCAAAAATAAAGTCATGCCACTACAGCATGACAGTCTTCTCAATGAGGGATCATTCAGAAGTAGATTACACAGCCAAGTTCCCCTTCCTCTACATTTCCTTTTCTCAGCTTTATCTTCAATCAGCATGTTCAGCCTTATTACAATATGCTTTACATGGCGCCAGGGGCCGAGCCCTGCAACACAGTCTTAAAGGTGCAGCGACACTAAGCACTAACAGATTTAGCTTCATCCCTCAGTCACTTGCATTGAAGATTGCATAAATGATGAGTGCGAAACTGTGAAAATCTACATTTTTTGATGCCACTGGCCAAAGGCAGAGTACATCTTGACTTTGCAAAGCCTCTGAAAGACAAAGCTGTACTGCTCGAAACGTGGCGTGATACATGATCAAGTTCTCAGCACAACACAACACTAAAATCATCAATGAGCAGAATAATAAGATGAAGTAAAGGCTTGAACTCAGATTGAATGAATGCAAAGCAATGTCTCTTGCATGATCAGTACTAGTATCTAAGAGTAGCTTAAATTAGTTGGCCAGTTTTGGTAATAAAAAGAAGCCTACAGATGTTAAACCTGTAGTAAATGTTTTTTCCTGCTACTTTTTGGCAACACTATTATATAACCGAGTCTTGAGCTGGTTATGGTTAACTTGTCTGCACACAGTTTACGCACTCAGAAGAAATGGCGCGTGAACAAAGTTAGTTCAATGTTTCCTCACCCTTTAGCTCTGCTTTGGCCTCCGTCTTGGGCTGAGCAGTTCGTGTGGAGCAGGATGTGTCTGAGTATAAAGTTGACAAGAGCAATGAGATTGAATTAAAACAATAAAGTTTGTATTTTGTAAGTTACATGACAGAAAGCCTAAACAAAGTGATAAAAGCAGCTAAAACCTCCCATGGAGCTGAGAAGAAGTGCAGAGAGATAATTCTCTTTGGGTGTATCTGCTTTCACACATGTGAGCCTATATTAATGCCAAAAATATTAATTATAGCTGCTTTGATACTTCTCACTGCTTCGTTTCCCTGTCCTTATCTCAGCAGTCCAGTGTTTCCAAGTTATCTCCAATCTCTTCTCTTGCAGCTTACAGCGAAGACAGTGGCTTTAATGAGTGGTAGCTTAATGGCAGAAAGCCTCGCAGCAACAGTCTGGCTAGTCAGGGCTAGTCAGTGTCTTGGTTGAACGAATTTTTAAAGGTGAATTTCAGCGACCAACCCTTCAATCAACATCCCAACATGCAACACATCAGTTATGCAGACACAAAGGACATGCATGCAAAGAGTAAGTCTAATCAAGGAGACACTATTCACATTTATACAAACACACCAGAAATGTTTTTTTTTTATTTTAGAAGGATGCACTTTAAAAAAAAGAAAGAAAGATTTTACTACACAGACTCAGCACAATGATGAAATAATAAATGAAATATCCTTTTGCCCAAGCATAACCTACTGGCACCATGTCAGTAGGTTCTCAGCATTGGTAATAATTATAGGAGTAAGCTCAGTAAGCTCATGTTGTTTGATGAGGCGGTGATAGGCAGAGGGTCAGAGCAATTAGAGCTGGAAAGAAAATGCCTTACAAGGAAATGTTAACATAGATTCTGGAGATGTTATGGAGCTTTCTATTATTTTCTATGTTCTGTGCATTTCATTACACTTTGAAACAAAAGATATGCTAAATAAATGCTGACATCAACATGATGGATCAGTAAAGTTCAGCTGGTGCTTTATCAGGACCAGTACAGAAATGTGAACGTAAATGAAGTTGCAGTCCACCAGCCCTGATAATTAGCCAATACATGTTGTGAGATAAGAGTTCAGACAGCCTTTGCCACTCCTTTAGGGACTTACAATCTAACACGAGAATATGCTTTACAGCGTGGACTGTAAATATAAAAGTCAAACTGAGGCTGGGAAATCTGTGGTCCCACTGCGAGCAAACAGAAGCACTCAAACATATAATAAGCATATAATGAACCCACAAAAAAAATGGATCTGCGAGGAAAGATGAAAGCCATACAAACTAAGACGTTCCATGCAAACAATCAGGATTAGTGATTTATTATTAGCTGATGCCATTTCTTTTAGTTTTCTCTGTGCATTTTGTCTAAGCTTGTTAGTTGAAAGAAGTTTACCAGAGACAGCCCAACAAAAGACAGCTGAAGATTATATGAATGTCAGTTAACGTCCACTCCCAAATCCCTGCTCTGGCCGCAAAGTCATACTGACGTAAGGCTGAAAATATGTATGTAAGTAAACTTATTCACCTCTAACAGTCTCTGTGGCTCAAACCTACAGTCATTGCTGCTCAAAAACATCACTGATAGAGACTGTATGAAAATGACTGTATATATAGTCACTCCCCAGAATTTGTAATATTTTGGTGACACTTTGTGATCATTCATAATAATTATAATGTCTTTTTAAATCTTTATGAAACTCTTTCAAAATGTTTATAATTATGCATGACAATTTCTAAGGGGATTTCTAAAGTATTTCAGATATCGGACATAATGTGTAAGTTTAGCATTCATAGCTGTTATAAAGACACCCAAAGAAAAGTGCTTTAACATATCATAACACATTATAAATTTGAATGTTTTGAAATGCAATAATGTCTTATAAACCTAAAAAAAATACTCTATATCTTGACTTTGTGAGCTTTAGGTAAAATGACATTCCTGTTTATTGGCATTAGCGATGTCATGATACTATAATACAGTTATGGGGACTTATGAGAAGTATTTGTTGACTGCAAGTAAAAAGCAAGGCAAAAAAAATTCCAGTGATAATCAAAACCATGCCAAGTCTTTCTAATAGA
This sequence comes from Amniataba percoides, assembly GCA_037176925.1. Classification (NCBI taxonomy): domain Eukaryota; kingdom Metazoa; phylum Chordata; class Actinopteri; order Centrarchiformes; family Terapontidae; genus Amniataba; species Amniataba percoides. The sequence continues at coordinate 915 of JBAJHX010000170.1, read as the reverse complement.
CTGATTAAAGGCCTTAAAAGAGGACTAATACAATAAAGATTTCTGCCCAGCCAGTCTTCCAAATCAGCCAATCTTTACGTGTAAATGCTCTTTCAGTCATCATGCATAATAATCCACATGCTCACACAAATAAATGAAACAAAAACTAGAAATTAAAGGCCCATAGTGTCGCATATAAAAAGTGAAAACAAGAAGAACAAGAAACATTTAACATACATCTTTGACAGAAAAAGTTAATTAAGTATAAGGAAAGCATACTGAAGGGCAGAGACATTACAGAGACATTAGAGTCATTACAGACCTCTCAGTTTATCTGGCTTTATTTGGCTTTTGAGAATGCTTTGTCTCTCCTTTGATCTGAAAATACTTAATTTTACAGCGCAAAAGAAGACACTTTGGACCTGCTTGGCAGCATATGAAGTGGAACAAAGATCGAGAGCTCCCATAATGAGGTTGGTGAAAGGAGACAATCTCCTGCCAGCAACAATACCTCATGTAAGACAAGGCTCACAAATTGTCACTGATGTGTGGCCAGCGTACTGGTAGGCACTAACAGGAGTAGGATTTGACCGTCACATAGTATGCCATAAAAGGCATTTTGTTGACCCAAACACTGAAGCCCACACTAAGCACTTGGAAGGCGCATGGCAGACATTCAAGGTTGAAGAATAGAGGCACCATAGAAACTGTACCACAACAACATCGAGAAATGATTGAGTGGGAGTGTTGGCTGGGTGGGAAAATAGATTTCATGTTATTGGTCAGGGCGGCACAGTGGTGCAGTGGTTAGCACTGTCGCCTCACAGCAAGAGGGTTCTGGGTTCGACTCCCGGTTGACGCAGGCCCTTCTGTGTGGAGTTTGCATGTTCTCCCTGTGTCTGCGTGGGTTCTCTCTGGGTACTCCGGCTTCCTCCC
>JBAJHX010000169.1:0-11015 GCA_037176925.1 Amniataba percoides | reverse complement strand
TGTGTGTGTATGTGTGTGTATGTGTGTGTGTGTGTGTGTGTGTGTGTGTGTGTGTGTGTGTGTGTGTGTGTGTGTGTATATACATATATATAAAATCAAGTGAGAAACGTGCATGCATTAATTTAAGTATAAACTAACAAAGGAAGGCCAATTTATTTGTGCAGAACATTTCATGTAGAAAAAAGGACACAGAGATACAAAGTGTCTGTTTCCTTTTTTCTGTTTTTTCTTTCTGTATTCTTACCTCTCCTCATATGTTTGTCACTTAACCTCCTGCCCTTCTGAGTTTCCTGCCTCTTTTTTATTGTTCTGCGCCACCATGATTGCTTTCACCTGTCCTTGTTAGTCTATGCACCTGTCCCCACTTCCCCATCATCAACAATCTATATATGTTGGTCCCATTCCTTTGTTTCCTTGTCAGTTCATCTGTGTATCTACCCTGTGTAGATTACTATTACTTGTGTTTATTGTCTTAACTGGTTGTTCCCCTGTGTGTCTGTCGACCTACTTGCTTACCTACCTGTCTACATGCCAACCTGCTAGTATACCTAACTGATATGTACCTGTCTGTTACATGCTTAGCTGTTAAGGTATTTTTCTGTTTGACTGTCTCCTAGGAATACTATGGACACTGGAAAGGTCTCCATCTTTACCATCTGCCTCCATCACCAGCCTACTGAGTAACCATGGTACCATATGCCTGCTCTAGGCCAGGTTAACGGTCAAGCTTAATTTAGCTGCATGTCAAAGAATGCCCTAGACTCTTGCCCCTGAGCACACAGCCTAGCGGGGCATGAAATACAAGAGTGGGACTGCCAATCTAAACTATCTGACTTTGTTTATGAGGAGGTCAAATTTCTTCCAATTTAGTTGCAGTGTGGCGCTTAAGCCCAGAATGCAAAATTTCAGTTTCATGGGAGACACTGTTAAACTCCTGCATCAACAGATGTAGGGCGGCACAGTGGTGCAGTGGTTAGCACTGTCGCCTCACAGCAAGAGGTTTCTGGGTTCGACTCCCTTCTTCTTCCAGGCCCTTCTGTGTGGAGGTTCTCTCCGGGTACTCCGGCTTCCTCCCACCATCCAAAGACATGCATTAGGTGAATTGGAAACTCTAAAATTGTCCTTGTGTGTGTGGTTGTTTGTCATGTATGTGGCCCTGCGACTGACTGGCGACCAGTCCAGGGTGTACCCCGCCTTCGCCCTAAGACAGCTGGGATAGGCTCCAGCACCCCTGTGACCCTGAGTGCAGGATGAAGCGGGTTAGAAAATGGATGGATGGATGGATGGATCAACAGATGTAACTGAAGTGGAGGCCCTGTTCTGCCCCTAATGTAAAAAAGTGAAAATAAAGTATTGTATTCCTTAAAGGTGCAGTAGGTAACTTTTTCAACCTGGACTTTTATTCAAATTCACTTAAACTGTCACCATGTCCTGATAGTAGACTATGATAGAGATCATCTGTGATAATAATCAGCCTCCTCTGGCCCCTCCCTCTTTTTAAAAAGCCGTTTTTTCTATTTCAGTGTGCCCAGCTCTTTCCAGCCAACGACAGCAGGGGGAGCAGCCAACGCAGTGTCAATCACTGTTCATGAACACGCATCGGCCCTTGGTCAGTGTGCATGCGCACTGCCACGGTCAAACTCAAGATCGTCAGTAAGCGGCTGCATGTGTTTGTTTACACAATGGTGGACCAAGTCACATCAGAAATGAAGAAGCTCCCATTCCCCCTCTGCCAGCTACTTCTTACAGAACGAAGCAAATGAAATGGAAGGTGATTGACAAAGAAAAGCAAGCAAAAAGAAAAGAATTTGGCAGAACCGAGACAAAACAAGGCAGAAGATTGGAGCTATGAGAACTGAAAGGATTCAAAACCGATGCAGTTAGCCACACTTCTGCTCGACAGGTAATTATGCCATTTTGGGTTATGTTTAATTTCGCAGCTAAGATGTTAATGATGACAGTGGTGGTGAGTTTCATGTTGCTGTGATGTTGAAGCCGAGGCAAAAATGTGTAGCTCATTTACTAGCTGTGGGGTAGTTAATGCTAAGAGAAGAGGCTAACAGTTAGCTTTTTTTATCGGAAAGATGGAAAAATATTTGCGGAATTTCCAGACAGTCATAGCGGTTTGTTGGTTATCCTTATATCTATGTGTGTCTGTGCTGTCACAGTTTTCCAGAAGGGGTTCACTGCTCATTTAGCTTTATTCACGGCACTTACAAAACACACATCAAAGATCTGAAATACATGTGGACTTGTTATTTTACTGAACAGATATTACTGCTGATGACTTTTCATGTAGAAAACATTTAGTTCTGTTAGTTTGTTGATCAGCAGCGTTCACAACAGTAATGTGGCAGCTGGTTTCTGGATGTAATATATTACAATATTTAAGTAAAAATCCATTGTGTGTTTTCACCTGGCTGGCCTGTTTGTGCACGTTCACGTTCAACCTGTGTGGGTGAGGGAGGGCCTGTGAGGGTCAACGGAGAGAGAAGGGGAGGAGCCTTAAAGCTGAACTGCTTCAAATTTACAGTGAGAGAGAGGCTCTGCATTAAAATGGTTCAGATCATACTTATCAGATCGCTCTCAGTTTGTCTATATTAATAATGTCTCCTCTGTGCCTACTAAAGTCTGTCATGGAGTGCCACACGGTTAAGTTCTTGGTCCAATTCTATTTATTCTGTATTTGCTGCCCCTTGGCAATATCATCAGGAGGCACTCCATAGATTTTCATTGTTATGCTAATGACACCCAATTATATTTACCAATAGAGCCAGATAAAATTGATCAGTTTTAAAATTGATCTGTTGAACTCAGATAAAACTGAAGTGTCCGAAACACCTGAGGAGCAGATTTTTTTCCTGACATAGCCTTGCTGGATGCTTTTAACAGGGCCTCCAGCACCACTGACCCACAAACAAGCAACAACTGAAGACAGCTGCAGTAAAAGCCTGATAAAGCATCACAAAGGAGGAAACCCAGTGTTTGGTGATGTCCATGGGTTCCACAATACAGGCAGTCATTGCGTGCAAAGGATTCTCAACAAAATATTAAAAAAGTAACATTTTGCTTAGGGTTATGTTTACTTGTCCAATTACTTTTGAGCCCTTGAAATGAGGGGTGTTTGTTTAAAAATAGCTAATATTCCTATGTGTTTAATCATATATTTTTGTTCAACCTTTTGAATTAAACCTTAAAATCTGCAGTTCAATTCCGTTGTAGTTGTTTCATTTCACATCCAATATGGTGGCATGCAGATCCCAGATCATGAAGAGTGTCCAAATATTTCTGGGCCTAACTGTAGTCTAGTGGGCAGAGCCTTCAGCCATCAGGCCCTGGGTGTCTCTCCCTCTTCCTCTGTCTGCCTCCACTTATTCTGCCTCCTCAACTCTTACTATGGTAGTAGTGCAAATTGGAGTCAGTTTATCAACTGGTTAAAGTAGTTAAAGTGGTTAAATTGGTTATATTGGTTAAAGTGTTTAAGTGGTTAATGTGAATACGTCTTGTAAAGTGCATGTTACTGCCGGAGTCCTGGTCCTCTTTGCTCTCTTCAGTCTGTCACTGATTCTGGTTGTGATCCCTCTGACTGAGGTTCTCTGGCCTGGTGGGGACATGATCTGTGTCTGTGTTGTGGAGAGAAGGTGGAGTGGACCAGAGCTTCATATGAGGACATCTAGAGATACACCTGGGCTCAAGGACTCCTTTTACATTACCAATGAAAAATTCACATATGGACTAACTGCATGGACTCAGCATATATGATTAATGTTGATATTCTCTGTACATGTGGCATCTATTGCATGTCTGTACATCCCAGAGAGAGGGATCCCTCATCTGTGGCTCTTCTGCAGGCTGCTTCTTTTTCCCATAAAGGTTTTTTTTTTACGTTTTTCCTGACTCGGTTTGAGGGTCTAAAGACAGAGGGTGTCACAGTTGTACAGACTGCAAAGCCCTCTGAGGCAAACAATGCTTATGATTTTGGGATTTAAATAAATAAATTTGAATTTTGAATTTTGAAATATTTTGTTGAAAGTGTTGACAAGAGACCACCATTTCATTATCTAGCTGTATGATGAAGGATCTCCCAATCAGTTTGGGTACATCTTTCTTTAAATTGGCAGACAAAATGTAGACTTCTGAATTCATTTAGCTGCTGCCATCATGTGTTTCATCATCACTGAAGATTAATGAGCCTGTCCCAGAAGAAGCCATGCAAGCCCAAGCCATGATTGGGATCATGAGCAGATCCTTTCCAGTCATATGTTCCAATACTTTTGTTGGTCTTCTGTTCAAATAATGCGTCTTCAGATCCAGATGTAAATACCTGGAAATAAAAGCTGAAATGTTGATCTCTTGTCTGATATTCATCTTTGTCAAGCCCAGATATTTTTTGTTTACAGTAAAAATACAGAAATTGGCCTCACTGTTCCAATATTTTTGGAGGGGAGTATACCCTGCCCTAGGGAAGATTTAAACTAGTTATTTATCAAAAAAACATTTTCTCAGATCTCTACATTCTTTTTGTATTTAATTCAATATGATTAATTCAAAACCTAGTTGCAGTTGTTTTCATTTCTGGACATATTGTTACTAGGTTAGCCATCACTGGGATGTCTTGTGATCTAGGGTTTAAGTATTTTTTTTAAGACCATGTCCACTATCTTATGAAGGCAAATGTCAAAACAGACTTACTAGTTTTACTTATCAGTTTTAAATAAGAAAAAACACAAGTTTATACGATATAGTACTATAGCCTTATAGTATAAAGTGCTTTTTTCCCCATAACAATACTATCATCATTCCCAAGAAAAAAAGAAATTCAACATTGTACTTTGAAACGGCAAAGTAACACTTAAAAAGCTGCTGAACATCTCCTCTGGCTATTACTTTGGTTACGTCTTTAGAAGATAGTGTAGAGTGATATTTCACGGTGCATTAGGTGTAGTCATTTATTTGGAGAGAAAAGGGTTAAATCACGTGTGGCACTGCGTAACATTTCTAAACTCAAAAGAGTGTCCTGTGAAGAGGACAACAAAATCCCAGAGATTTGAGATCATCTGCCCTCATTCATCCCACAACACAGTGTTCGCCTTAGCAGCAGCATTATACAAGTCTCTGCCCTCAAATCTCTTCTTCTGGCTGTTCTGCACGTTCTGCGTTTGTGGAGCAAGATCATGCGGTCTCTTGTGTTTTGTTGTTGCATCTTGCCTCTGCACCTTTTCCTCTGGGCTAATTCTTCGCCGGTAGACTACCGGAGGATCGTCAGCACGTACAAGCAGCTACAGGTGGGTCAAACAGACTTAAAAACACTGGTGCAGGTGGAGGTGGAGAGAAAACTTTATGAATGGGAAAAGCTGGAGACTGCAGTGTGAAGCAGTTAGAGAGGGTGCTCTGTCAGTCAGTGTGACAAGGGAGATGGAAAAGCAGTTGTATGTTTTTTCTGTATTGCATTTAACCTAAAACTAACAATATCATTAAATTATGTAGGGTTATATACGTTCTATTAAAAAGCAATTTATTTGTGATTGAAGATAGATGAGATCTTGTATTTTAGAAGATAATTAAAGAATTAAAGATTCCAATTCTTGCAATAAAAAAAGGTACCTGCAAAAATACTTTATGTTATACGTTATGGACTGTGCTAAGTTTCTTCAGCTTGATAGATGCCTTATGGTATGGCTGTGTCAGTGAGCATGCCAGATTAAACAGGCAGAGACAAGTCATCTGGCAACTAGTGCTTTGTGTGCTGACTCAGTGGAAAAGGAGAAAACAGCAGAAAGTTACTAAGAGTGAGACAGGTATCAGGCAAACAGACATTCAGCAACTATGCAACTCCAAAGAGACTTTTGTTTGTACATTGTGTCCCTGCACCACTGGGAAACATTGCAACACAATCAAACATTGCTATTGTATTGGTTGAAGGTAAGGTTTGCTAAAGTGCTGTACTTACATATACTTTTGAGGTACTGTACTTGAACTTCACTTGGACATTTTAATTTTGTATTGTTAGTACTACTCTGCAACATTCCTGGGTGAAATATCATACTTTTTTCTTTGTTTACCTTTATTTCTAGTTGCTCTTCACTTTAATAGTTCACATCAAAACTGCTCCTGTCCAACACAGAGTATTAATTGAAGCAGATCACAATATGACTTTTAGTCATACTTATATATAAAACTGTCATCATGTCCTGACAGAGTTACATGAGACAAATAATCTGTGAAATCAGACTCCTCTCCTCAGCTTTCACCTACTGCTTCTGAGGTCATTTAACAAGAATCAAACCTGCCCAGGTTAAAAGAACAGATCAGAACAGAATATCTGGAGGTGTCAATTTTGTTTCTGCGAAGGCTCTGTTCCAGTCGAAATGGACGTGATGCCAGATAAACAACAACCAAGTACAGAGAAAACAACAGTTTACAGTAAACAAAATATAATTGAAGAGGAGCAATGAGGTAAAGCCAATTAAACAATCGTCAATAAGGGGAGGGACTTTGGAGGGGAGGCGACGCACACTCTAGAGTAGGAAGGGCCCTGGCGTTTGTACACACAAAATAAGAGCACTTTCCTCATTATTTTAGTGGTTTAAGTCTATAGAAAAATCAATTATATTTCCTTTTCACGAATTTTTCATTTAGTGTTTTTTATCATTTATTTAAGTCAAACATTTAAGTTAGGTCTACTGAAATCAAAAAAGTCGCTGAGAGTCTGAGGCTTGGCAGTTCGTTGCTTGTCTGACATTCTTTCTGAAGAATGATTGGCTGAGATCCAAAATAAGTTTACCACAATTTATTAAAGAAACTGGAAACACATTATGATAACATGCACAAAATAATAAATACTACAGCGATTAGTCTGGTGGAGACAGCAGTCAACAAAAAATACGATGCTTAGCTCCTCACTCCTCTCTCCTTTTTTACAACCAAAAAAACTCATGAAGAGGTGTCTATCAAATGAGCTGGACCCGCCCACATGCATGTGACCTAATTAGCACTGTGATTTTCAAATCTATACAAAACAATATAACCATAAAATAAGTCAACATAAAAAAAATGGCTATTCCTATTCATCACAGTTTATCACTTTATATTCTCCTACATTAGGAAAACTTCTAGCAAAACTAAAGTGTCTACAGCCCTATGGTCAGCCCTCTACCCGGAATTTGAATTTTGCCAGTTGACCTTTACCCATGTTCATCATCATCACCTGAATAAAGTACCAATGTATTTTATGTACTGAAGGTGCATGTTATAGATTAGACCAGACAAGAGTTAGATTGTCTGCGCCAGGTTCTTTAGTTCATCCATGCCACATCTTTAGATTCCAACACAAGGTTTGAGTGCTTTAGGATAATAATTTGATTAGGGTAAGGGTTATGTTTAACCTTAATGATTCTTGATGCATCCCAGTGCATTTCAGTTCATTCAACAAAGCGGTATGATGCATCATATAATCAATTATTACATCCACCCCAATAAATATTGTAAGCTATTTTATTGAGTGGATTATAATTAACCCTCAAGTAACTTACTTCCTGTTTGAGTTGTCTGCTTTTATTGTGAAGAGTTCTAATGGAAGTTGTGTGTCGGCATAAGACCCCCAAGCCTGAGTAAACAGAATTGCCAGTGAACTTCAATCTCTGTCTCCTCCTGTTTTTATTTCATTGCATTGTTGAGTATCGGTGCTGCCAAAACCCTCAGTTACATTGGTGGCAGGGGTGCGATCTCTTTCACCCAACGAAGTGCTGAAAAAACAATGAAATGAAGGCAGTTTCACTTATCAGTACAGGAGCGTCAGCAGCAAGCTAACTGCTGCTAGTCCCATTTACCTTAACTGCATAGTAAAGCTAAAGTATATGATAGTCCATGCTGCGGCTTGCGTCCCCAGGGCACTGGCTGGTGCTCTCCCCATAGTAGTAATCATTGGAAAGCACAAGGAAAGGAAGACAGTGAAACCCAACCCATGCCAGCTACTGGGAGTGGCACAACAGAAATGGTGCACTCCATTGAGGTGGCTTGCATAGAGCAATGGATAGCCTCACAGAAGGCATGAGGGAAATGAGAATGGAGTTGAAACGAATGGCAGAGGAAAACAATAGATTCAGGGCCTCTCTTCCTGTGCACTACAGTCAACGTCAATGGGTTTGTGGTGAACAGGGCTGCCAGTCACGTCGCTCATGGAGTGAACAGAGAGGGCCTTCACCTTACAGCATGTGCGGTGATTGGACACTCCGGGAACTATAACCACCACTCTACTCTATTGTGTTTATTGGATTTTACATAGCGAACAACAACAGTGTTCCATACAATAGAAATTACAGTGTAGTATATATTGTTTTATATTTACAGATAAATTAAACATATCACAGAACAGATACCAGCTCCACACCCCCCTCCCTCTGGCACCTAGCTCCAGCAGATAGATACATATAGTTAAAAAGCAAAGAAAAACAAACAAGTAAATAAATTAATGAAAGATAGATAGATAGATAAATAAAAACAAATAAACTTGGAGCTCTGCAGTGCAGTGCTTCCAGGACTCATCAGATGAGACAGCCTTATGAAACAGGGTCTATTTTTGTCTAATTTAAGAAAATAAAGCACCTCTTTACTTATTTACCAGTGCCCTTGATGAAGATGACACAAAACTCTTATGTCTGGTGTCCTTGATGAGTTTCTTCATCCTTCCACAGGTGGGTTGAGATCAGCTGATGCTCAGCCAATTTCGATCTGTTAACAGAAAAAGAGTGTTTACTCAGCCTGTGAGTGAACAATGTGTGGCCAAAATGAAAGGGATAAAAAAGGAGAGGAAAACTGAGTAAAAGGGGAAAAATCAAGAGGGAGAGAGTGGTATGCCTTCTTGATACGATTCTCAGGCAAGGCAAGGTAGGACCCAAATGCAGGACACACACAGGCTCCAGAGCAAAGTTCAAAAAGGTTTTAATTATAAACAAAAGGCAGTCTTTCAAAAACAAAATCCAAAACTAAAACAGGATCCTTGGCTTAGCAGCTAACTCAAAAAAACCTGACCTGAACTTGAAACAATACATGAACCTGGACACATGAACATGAAGCATGACATACTGGCAACAAGACAAGGGAAGACACGGACTATATAAGCACAAGAGGTAACAAGGAACAGGTGGACACAATCAGGGCTGGGCAGACAATCAGACAGGTGGGAAACACACAGTGGCAGGAAATTAAGAGACATGAAACATGAGGGAGAGCTGACGTGACACACCAGAACAAGGAACCAGAAACGTGACAGACATGAAAACTTAACAAGACAATATAGAACAAGGAAGTAGATATGACATTCAACTGTAAATCAGGACATGACAATACAACAAGAAAACCAACTAAACACAAAGAACCCAAGATGACATGAAACACTAGAAACAGATATAACCTGACACAAGATGAAACAAACAGAACATGGAACAAAACATGACACATGAAAACTTGACATGAAAAACCGAGACAAGACCAGAAAACAAACCAGACCAGAGACACAACATGACACTCCTTGGTGTTGGCATAAAACAGGCAGAGAGGAGGATGGAGAGGCACTAGTGAAGTCTCCAGAGATGAGGATGAGGGCGTCAGGGTGCTGTGTCTGCAGTCTGCTCACTGCTGAGAGCAGGACATCGCAGGCTGCATCAGCGTTAGCAGAGGGGGGATGTACAGAACCACTGCCAGGGCGTGTGTGAACTCCCTCGGCAGGTAGTAAGGCCTCATGCTGACGGCCAACAGTTTGAATTTCGTGCAGCAGTGCTGCTCCTTGACAGTGATGTGCCCAGAGTTACACCATCTATCATTCACAAACACTACCAGCCTTCCTCCTTTCCTCTTACCACTATCCTTGCTTCTGTCCGCCTGTAGAAGAGTGAAGCCGTCCAGTTGTGCATCTGTGTCTGGAGTTAGTGCAGTTAGCCAGGTCTCAGTGAACAGCAGGAGGCTGCACTCCCAATACTCCCGCTGATGCCGGGTCAGCGCTGCCAGCTCGTCCATCTTGTTGGGGAGAGATCTGTTGTTCCCAATGATGATGGAGGGAGGACGGGCCGGTAACTTCCCACCCATGGCCCGGCGCTCGACCCCGACACGGTGTCCCCGTCTCCTCCTCTTCAGCTTGGGGGGAACATCTCCCCAGGTAGCAGTGCGGCGCTCCGCAGGGCAAACAGCTGGTCCCTGCTGTAAACAATGGAGCCGTGGCTCCGCGATGGGTGTCCGGACACGGTAACAAAAATTGAAAAAACAAGTAGAGCCACCAGTGCAAACTTCACAAGTCTGGCGTGCATGACGAAAATAAAACTAAAACACACAAAAAACAAAAAGTAAGAAGAACAGAAAACAGTAAGAAGTAAAGAAAAGCTCAACGGTGAGCAGGAGCTGCTGTTGCAGGCTGCCATTCGTGCGGCGCCGGAACTCTGAGGCTCTCTCACAACAGAACTCATAAGACTCTCTTAAAAAAAGTTCAATCACCTTAAGTTTGCAGGTTGCAGGAATGCACAATGATTAAGAATTGCATAAAAAACAGCAGTCATCCTCCTCTTTGACACAGGGCCTACAGGACCTCCCCGGAAAAAGCTAGCTGCAGCCCTTGGACCTTACTGGTTGTCCTTGTGAAAAAAAACAATGGTAAATGGAGATTCTGCATTGATTATCGCCACTTAAACAACATAACAATTAGAGATTCTCACCCCCTTTCCTGAGTGGATTACACCCTAGATGCTCTTGCTGGCTCCTTGTAGATTAGCAGGCTAGATTTCTCATGGCTACTGGTAGGTTGAAGTTGCAGAAGAGGATAGGCAGAAGACACCATTCATGATGGGAAGGGGTCTCTATCAGTGGCAGTTGATGCCTCTGGGCCTCTCCAACTCACCTGCAACGTTTCAGCATATAATGGATCTGGTGCTCAGAGGGCTGCTGTGTATGTGTAACACTTGGAAATAGTATGTTATCTTGTTCCTGTTTTGCTGCATTTTAAATTCTGTTTGGGTGTGTGTGTTGGC
>JBAJHX010000168.1:0-11026 GCA_037176925.1 Amniataba percoides | reverse complement strand
AAAATCTAAGAAAATTAGGTGTAACAAATTAGAGTAATTTTTTTAAGTTGATCCAAAGTAACATTTTTTTCAGTGTAATATTAAATATTTCCTTTAGATTATCAGATTTAATAAAATTAAACTATGTTCAGCTGTTAAAAACAATAGAAGACAATCTATCACGGTGGAGGTGCTGACCCATCTCACTAATGGAGAGAGTTGCCACCATTAACCCTTTAGGCGCCATGGTCGCAAAATTGCGACAAGCGAATTAAACGGGCCATAGCTGTAAATACGGAGCTGAAATTAGTTATCACTTTACACCAGGAGATGACAGACACCTGTGGCTTCAATCTGAGTAGCATTTGTGGAGGTGTTTATACAGATTTTGGAGTATAAACAGAGAAAAAGTCCGCCTCATTCGCGGAGCCGAGGATGTGGTTGTAGTGGGAGCGGAGAGAGAGAAAGACAGCGATAATTTAGCGATAATAATAATGCCGAGAGTTTTTCTGTTGACAAAGTACTTGGACAAGTCCTGGCTGACTCAGATTCTGCGGAGGAACATTCACCCTGTGACGATGATGTTCAGTCGTCAGGTGAGCGCGAGTCTGCACGCTGTGACAGTCACCAAGCAGCACATGCCTCAGCACAACGTGGCCGGGGTGGGAGTAAATTTTTCTCAATTACAGTATGGCTTTATCTCTAACCATTTTCAAGCTACAGCCCTTAGGAATCTTCATATCAAAATGACATATTTTCTTGAAAAAAAATCTGGTGCTTAAAGGGTTAAAATTATTATTTTACCTAAAGTTAATTATTTATTTTCAATGATACCCACTAAACCATCCACGAGTTGGTTTAAGTCTCTGGACTCTTCAATATCCAAGTTCCTTTGGAAAAACAAGCCGTCACGTATTAGTCTAAAAACTTTACAGCAGACTAAAGATAGGGGAGGACTGGATCTATCCAACTTTAATCACTACTTTATAGCTAACAGGCTGCAGTACATCTCCAAGTGGCTCAAACCCAGTTATCTGGATGAGCCGTGGCTAGATGTGGAGCAGGCATTGTGTGAGGACTTAGCCATCTCTGACCTGCCGTTCATCAGCTCAACCATTAAACCATATAAGTGCTTTAAAAGCCTTAACATCAGTTTTTCCTTAATGGATTGGTGGGAATTCTGTAAGATAACCAGATCTTCACTCTTTCCATGTAGACTTACACCCATCTGGAACAATCCAAAACTTCACTCAATGGAAGACTAAGGGAATAGAACAGTTAGGACAGATAATAGAAAATGGAAACTTTGTATCTTTCAGCACAATAATCTCACAGTACGGAATCAGCAGCAATAAATTCTTAGAGTTCCACCAACTAAAATCAATTATATGTAAGAAGTATACCCCTGTACAGTTAGACTTGCAGCTTACTGTCAGGATAGCAGAATTCTTGAATCTTAATACTCCAAAATTATTATCAAAAATATATAGATTACTTGCAAAGCTGGAGGATAGGATATCCCTGCCAACTTCTAAATGGGAAGATGATTTATCTAATAACTTGGATCAAAATAGATGGTCACAAATATGTTTAAATACATTGAAAATGACTCAGAATTCAAATATACAACTAACACAATTTTTTTTTTGAATTTTTTTTTTTTTTTCAAAATTCTCCATAGAACTCAATACACAGGACACAGGATGTTCAGGATGGGCCTCTTACCATCAGATATTTGCCCACACTGCTCTGAAAATACCACTGATAGCTACATCCATGCGCTGTGGTCCTGCATGCCTGTCCAAAGGTTCTGGATGCAGGTGTGTCAAGATCTTTCAAAATGGTTTAAAAACAGTTTTTCTGGAAACCCCACACTGTGCCTGTTGGGTGACCCGGGGGACATCAACATAGGAATCCACTCTGTAAACCTGGTCCTCACAGTCTTATGCATCGCGAAGAAAACTATCCTTTTGAACTGGAAAGATAAGAATAATTTATGTATCCAGCAGTTTAGAAATATCCTGTTAGACCACGTCAGCATTGAGACAATGTCTGCCTCCTCCAGGAACCAATCAGATGACTTTCATTCCCTCTGGTCCCCTGTGATCGACTCCATCACTTAATGTACGTCTCCACTCCGTATATTCAGCATGTTGACACAGTCTCTGCGCCGTCTTGTAGCCGAGTCCTCCAGCACATCCTCACAGGTTTCTCTGCATGTGTTCTTAAATGCAGCAGCTTCACTTGGATATATTATCTTATTTTTGGTTATTTTTTACAATATACCTTTCTCTTTATTCTTATAATTCTCATTATTGTCTTATTATTATTATTATTATTATTATTAATATTATTATTATTATTATTAATGGTTGTGTAATGATCTACTGGCTAGGACGGTCCTAGATGTATGTGTTGTAAGTAGTAGGGATTACAGGGTTTTCTGTATGGTGTATTTTGTCTCCACTCCCCACTCCTTTTCCTTCCCCCTCTCTCCCCTCCCTCTTCTTTCTTTCTTTCTTTCATTTGTCCGGTACCAAACAGCAGCGAGACAATCATTCTGCTTGCAACGATGCTGGACAAGACGTGAAAAAAAAAAAAAAAAGTGTTTTGATACGTAAATACAAAAAGTTCAAACATTTAAAAGCACTGCACAGTTTTAAATTAAAAAAAATATATTTAAAAAGACTCTTTTGTTTTATTTGTTTGCTTGACCCTCCATTAATGCGACTATACACCTCATTAGCCCAAACAAAGCCCTGAATATTTTTTCTTCCATCTTCTGGAGTAAGACGTCTTCACATCCTCGCTGTGCTGCAGGAACGGCTTGCCCTCCAGATATTTCAGCAGCTCCTGGCTGTCATCATGCTTCCTCTTTCCTGTGTACAAAACAACAACAGTTTCAAATATTGTTTATATCGAGCTTATACTACTGTGTGTTATATGTCGGTGTAACATACTTAAACTGGATCACAGCACACTGCAGAACAGACAGATATCTGTTATCTTTTACATTACATCTCTGTATTAATACAAAAGTAGATTCCGTCACTCAATCATATTACATGTTGGACTTGTATTTGCAGTTTACATGGTCCATGTTGTGTTATTATATGTATTTAGCACAGATTCTGTCCCAGTACTCTTGTCCGTGTTCAGCTTTTAGAACTTATTTTTTGCTCAGTTTTCCACTCAATCCCCGCCGTCGCCATGTCGCGCCGGTGCCCCTCAAACACCGGCTTTGACCCCGCCCCCAGCCCGTGACGAAAGCAGTGCTTGGTGCTAGACCAACTCTGAAGTGGTGCTACGCTGGGACCAGTTTTTCTGGCCCCGGGCCAGTTCTTACGCGGTGGAAAACGAAAGAACTGTTTCCAAATAAGCACTAGCCCAGAAACAGCCCTGGAACTGCTTTGGTGGAAAAGGGGTATATATGTGTGTTGTCGCTGTGTGAGCGTTGAGCAGAGGGGGGAGGGGCTGCAAACACACACACACAGGAGCACAGGAGGGAGTCTGGGAGATGAGAGCAAGGGGCAACAAGGAGAGACAACATAAAGTTCTTGAGAGGTAAAGTTATGAAAATAAGTGACCACAGGAAAAGGAGTAAAATCTGGACCCATTTCAGTTTTATTGATAAAACAAAGACAGAGTGTTGAGTCTGCAAGTGAGAAGCGAGAAGTCTAAAATTGTTAAAAGTTTGTTTTTTATCTTATAATTTATTTTTTGTAGCACTCTGTAAAGTAAATAAATAGACACATTTAGATAATATATATTCATTCATTCATTCATTCATTCAGTGGTGTAATGGTTAACACTGTTGCTGACGGGCCCTTCTGTGTTGAGTTTGCATGTTCTCCATGTGTTTGTGTGGTTCTCTCTGGGTTCTCCAGCTTCCTCCCACAGTCAAAACACATGCAGGTTAGATAATTTGGAGACTAACTTGCCCATCAGTGTGAATGTGAGTGTGAGTGGTTTGTCTGTCTTTGCTCTGCTCTGTGTAGGGACTTGGCTTGGGATCCAGAGGGCCACAAGTGTCATGATCTGTCCTGTGTGTGGTTTTCATGTCTGTCCTGTTTTGATTTGTCTTTAAGTTTTCATGTGTCATGTTTGGTATGGTCTTCACATCTGTCTGGGTTCGGTTATGTCTCGTCTTGTCAAGTTCCATGTTTGTCATGTTTCTGGTTCCCTTGTTCTGGCATGTCATGTTTTATTTTGAAATCTACTCTCCCTCATGTTTCAGGTTCCTTTACTTCCTGCCACAGTGTGTTTCCCACCTGTTTGATTGTCTGCCCCGCCCTGATTGTGTCCACCTGTTCCTTGTTACCTTGTGTATATATAGTCGTCTTCCCTTGTCTTGTTGCCAGATCGTCGTTTCAAGTCACATTTCATGTCATGTCCTGCTTTCAAGTCCTGTTCTGTTTGACACCGTTTCCTGTGGATAACCTGGATGTTTGTGCTGAAGAAGTTCTTGCCAGTCAGTTTTTTGTAAGTTTTGAGTTTGCCTTGAGGTCTTGTGGATTTTGCCTTTTTTGAAAGAATTTTTAGTTTCCATTAAAACCCTTTTTGAACTTCGCTCCGGAGTGACGTGTCCTGCATGTGGGCCCTGCCTTGACTGCCTGAGAGTAACCGTAAAAACAAGTTTGAATCCCCATGGATCATAAGTGCTGAATGAAGCTGCAAAGCTGTTTCTCAGCTCTGTGCCTGACTGATGTCCAGTCCAGGATGCACTCCGCCTCTCACTCAGTGAAAGCTGAGAGGCTCCAGCACACCCTGTGACCCTGTGTGTCAGGATAAAGCAAGTATAGATAATAAATGAATAAACATATAAAAATAAAAAATACTCATTTTGCACATAATTTTACATTATTGTAGGTAATGAATTAATTTAAGCCAGAAAAAAAACTGAAGAGCCATATGGGAGCCGAAAAAGCAGGCTCTTTTTAATGAGCCGAGCCAGAAGAGCCGGAATTTCCATCACTAGTGTGGAGATGCTGAAGCTGCACCTGTGACTGCTGGAGGAGGACGAGATGGGACCATTCATTCAGGTTTCTATTATTTTAATTTTGCTCGCTGGGCCTCAATGTACACAAGCAAAGAATCAGGCCTGCAACTGTGCATTTTGGTTTCAGGATAACTTTGATTGCCGGCTTTAGTTGACAGTGCAATAAGGTGATTGTGGGCCCACGCACACAGTTTATGTTTAAGTGACTTTGAAAGTGGTAAACTGAATTTAGAGTTATTTCATTGAAAGGTTGAGAAAGTTTTATTGAGTATTGTGTATGCATTTATATATGGTATAATCTTGAATGTTAACCTGAAAAGAGAGACAGTTCAGTTCTGTGATTTTCCTGAAAGAAAGGGGCATTTTATTTTGAAGGTATAAAGGGACATATATATTTTCATTTCATATTTCTTATTTCATTAGAGATAACTATTTTTATTTAAGTAAATAATTGAGGGTTATTTTTCTAAAATCTTGTGTCGTGTTATTTTATTACTTATTATTTTATTCAAAGAGACATAAAGAGACATAAACAGACACACCTGGTTAAAATCTTTATTAAAATTACAAGTTAAGAAAGGAGATTAAGGTAAGTTAAAAACATTTCATGTATGTGTTTTTAAGGAGATCCAAGAGAATAATTAGAGTTTATTTAGAGTTAAAAAGCATTTGATAAATACAGTAAAAGAACCCAAAAGCACTCATCAATACGGCTACTGAGGGGAGCACTACATGTATAAAGATAAAGATAAAAATACAAACTGGTGGAGCCTAATTATATGAGAACCCTTTTTCAGAAAATCACAAAATTTGAATGATAAAAAATATTTCCCAGTGGATATGTTGGTGTATATATATTGTGTTGCTGACCAGGACTTATATTCTGCATTTGTATTTGTAAAGATTCAAATATGTCCATAATAATCATACAGTATCTTCCAGTTTGATTTTCTTGTTCTATTTTGTCACTTTTTTATGAATGTCTTAAAGGTTTGTTTGAGTTTTAATTGACTTTTTCTCATCTGTATAATTTGGATCTTAGTAAACCAAAGTAAAACCGTAGTTTGATTTGTCTGGCTGAGTTGGTCTTTGTCAAAGCTCAGCAGTGATTATTAACACAGATAAAGAGGAAAAACACAGAACAGCACACAAGATGATCTTGATGTTGCGATGGAAGATGGAAGCCTCCGTCAGGGCCAGTCAGAGACAGCCGTGTCTGGCCCGAACCTCAACACCTTATTCTTTGTTTCGTTAAATTCTTCTTCGATGAGGTTTTCTAAATTTTAAGTTCTTTGAAGAATGAGAAGAGTCGAATAAACACCGGAGTCCAGCAAGGTTGAGTCCAAAAAGCTTTATTCTCCGAGAAAAGGCACAAAGTGATGAGCCATATTGATACCCCATATTTGTCATTTTTATTTGGTGTATCGATCGAGTCAGGTGGTGGGTGGATGCTATGACGTGATGGTATCGATTTTTTCCTCATTATAACCAACCACCCGGTTGCTTACCTCATTTTTTCCAAAACATCCTGCCAGCTTCTGCTTAGCAGGCAGTTTCCACCGACGGTGACGTACTCAGTTTTTTTCTTTTAAATCTTCAGCCAATCATAGCTCCCGATGTTCGTGGGACTTCCCTCTCAACTTTAAAACTAAACTTTCAACCAATCATAGCCCCCACAGTTCTTTAGGACTTCCCTCTCAAACTTTCAAACTAAACTTTCAACCAATCATAGCACTGATGTTCTTTGGTACCTCCTCTGTGAACTTTTGTTCAACCCACCAGTTCTAGCAGGGGTTGTATCAGGACACTACGCAGGTTGCTTCAGGACACACACACACACACACAAAGAGGCCTTGTCGATAGCAGCCTGTTATAAATGCACATAAAACAATAGTAACACAAAAATTTGACACCACATTTCCCCCCCTTTCATGATGTATACATCACAAAACTTCATGGAGAGCCCATACACGTTTGTTCTTAAGTACATTTAGCGTATACTTAATACCTTCTACATGGATCCTAACACGTATGAAGCCTTTGGATACTCCAGGAAAGAAATTCAGGTTAAAAACTTCACGAACACAAAACACTAGCACCATTACAAAAAACAGTATATGTTCCACGTATATAATGATACAATGATTAAATAAACAGTGAGGAAACCAGTAGTATTAGGTGAGACAAACATGCAAGTGGTTCAAAATTAGTAGTTGTTCTAAAACTAGTGCGATTTATCAAACCCATGCGATAAATATGGTAAGTCAGTAGTGATTGGCAAATTAGTAGTAATCAACAGAAGAAACAGTAGTAAGATAATAATGAGAGTATATGGTTCACACACTTCACACAAATATATAATGATAATCATAAATGAGGAATCACACAAATATATAATGATAAGCATAAATGAGAAATCAATCATAGCGTGATGAAAGAGCAATGTCCATGATTAAGTTGGAGCAAATGCTCATGAAACAAGCGTGGGTCCATGGATGGAAACATTTCCAAATGAATGAAAAAAAGAGTCCAATCCTGGGAAGTAAAAAGATATGGAGAATCTCCAGCCGGAGATTAGGGCAAATGGGGCAGGCACGCCATACACCCCAATTTTTCAAATGGCACGGTGATGAGGGCACAAGGTCACAGGAGCATAATAAGGGGCGCCAGATCAGACGAACATAATAACGATCCAACACGGTCTCCATACCTTGCTGGTGAGCTTGGCCCTCAGGGGTGACTCGGCGGGCGGCCTCACGGCGGCCGCTGTTGAGGCCATTACGGACTACTCTAAAAAAAGCTCTGGCCTCGGGGGGAACAGATTCACGAAGGCGGGTGAATTGAGGGTAGGAAAGGGAAGAGATCTCGCGGAAGGAAATCAAAAAGGTACGGCCAGGTGGGTTTGGAACAGGCCTCAGATCGATAGCGTACCTGGGTCCAGCCAGCAGGTGACGCCGACGTCGTCTGGAATGGACAGGGATTGGCTGTACCTCGAGTATGGATGTGGCAGGGGAATGGGGCTCCAATGGCTGTTGTCCAGCCGGCTAGGTACTGCATGACTGCCGATGCTCAGGGGACAAGGGTGGTGACAGTGGCTCAGGGTATATGGATGAAGACAATGGAGATGGTTGTTGCTGCGGGCATGGCGGCAGGGGCATAGATGGTTGCTGCTGGGGTTGGGCGTACGGTGGCAGAGGCATCCATGGCTGCTGCAGTTGTTGTTGCTCAGGGTATGGGCCGGAAGGCGTTGGAGATGGCTGATACGCCTGGGTAGGCCAAGGCATGGGTTAGTTCCAGGCGGACTCCCAAGGTAGAGAGGACAGGGTATGGTAACTGGGACCAGGCTGGGGATCTCCCTGAGGCATATGGTCTGGCACAGGCTGGGGGTTTTGGACAGTATAAGTTGGACCTACTTGGGCGAGATGAACAGCATTACTCTCTAAAATCACGAGCTAAGACACCAGGATAGTGCATGGAGCCCACAACCTTGCCTGCCACTACAACAGTTTTCACATCTGTATACTGCAGCCATTTTTCGCGATAAATGTTGGAACAGTGTTGAATTTCAGCACTACCGAAAATGGACAACTTTCTGTGAGTGGAGAATAGGAGGTCTGAGTGTAAATACAAAGCTACTATCCGTATCTTCCCGCTAGTATGTAAGGGCGTGCAAGTAGTTGAACCTACAAGATCGTATCAGTATCCAACAAACAGTTGAGTTACCCGTAGAGTCAGACCATGTGGTAGAGAATAAGTCTGTGTGGGCCAGTGGCTATCATAGGTATATATATGTTTAATGCGAATTTGAAAGGGTGGCTGCATGAGAGGGTATTCTGGGGAATGCACTGAATAATATCCATGATATTCAATAGTGGATGAGTCTGCAAGAGCAATTGGTCTGAATGGTAATTGGTCTAGAATGTTTTGTTGGAGAAAATCATTGCATAGTCGGTAGCCTGGTGGCTTTTGCTTTTCCTTCCTCTCCTATATCTATACTTTAACCGTAAAGGGGGGTCTGCCAATTTGCAAAGCAGGGATTGCGTAAATATTCTCTAAGTTTTCCATGGATTCATAAGGGCCAGAAGGATTATCCAAGACCACGGATTGTTGGATGTGTACTGGAAACTGGAATATGGTTTTGGTGGCTCATCAACCTAACAAGTGGGAAAAGACAACACATGGTTACAAAGACTATCACTAGAAGTATACCAAGAGCTATCCCAATAAGTGACAAGAATTTATTCCAGGACAATGACTCAAGCCATTTCCACACTTTCTCTAGCCAGTGTGGCTTGGTGTTCCAATTAGAATGCTTCATGTGCTCATCTCTAGCAGCCTTTAGTTGATGGAGTATAGTAGTCAAATTGCCTTCATCTCTGCTGTTTATGGGGATTACTGTACAACACTCATCTCCAATTAGGGTGCAAACTCCTTGTTCTGGAGCTAACAGGGACTCTAGGAGAAATATATTTTGTGTGGCCATCATGGAAGTTGCATGGAGTTGCTCATGGATACCTTCCATAGCAGCTATAGTCCAATTCAAAAAACATTGTTGGTTGTACCAAAGGTGATTAATCCATCTAGTATTTTGTGCTATATATTGGGCATTCATAATAGGACCAGAGATGGGAATTACTCCCAAAGCTTGGCCTGACTTAATCCAGGCTTCTGAGACTGCTGAAAATTCAGTTGGCACACCACGTGGCTCTTGATTCCATGCTATGTATATTTCCTCATCTTTTGTGTAAAGTTGGTTAGGCTTTAAGCTTCGTTTAGTGCGAGTGTGATTTTGTGTCTGTGGATTAAATACAGTCATTTGTCCAGTTACCATGACAGGTACACACAGGCCTGTCCAGTTGGCGGGTAAAGTTGCTTTTACTTGCATATCATCATCACAAAGCCAGAATATGTCTGCCAATGGGTAAGTTTGGTTTGTTATGTTTGGGAGTTTAAAGCCTCTAACATATGTGCGATTTCGCCACACATATAATGTCTGTCCATTTTCAACAATTTGGTCACACATAAGTTTTTGCGTTCTGTTGGTGGCATAGACAGATATAGTATGAGTTGGTTAATTGTGGAAGTGTGATAGAATTGGTCGATGAAATTGCAATAGGGGTTGTTGGGTTTTTAATCTTGCGTGTTGGCAGGGAGAGCATTTTGTAAGCAATTCGTTGAGTTTTGTGGAGATGTCTTATAGTATGTTTATTAGCTAAGCAGATGGGATGTATAGTGTTTTCTAAAACTTGCGTAACTGGGGGAATCATTATAGGTAATTCTGGAGACAAAGCATAAGGGCAAATTGCAGTATTATTGGTCCAACTATGGTTATGACTTGCAGCCATGTGTAACATACATTGCATAAAGCATGTCTCTTTCTCATCACATTTTCCGTCAGTAAATTCGGGGAAAGGCAAAACAATAGGCTTATGTTTAGAATAGTAACAGGTGATGCAGGTTCGATTTATTACTTGTCTGGCAGAATAGTTCATCCACTGGAAAAACATATTATTTTCCCATCCTAAAGTTCTCCACTTTCTAACTTTGGTTAGGGACGGCGGGACTCTGGTTTTATTGTAGTTGTTGTGAAGTGTTATCATATGGCTTGCTAAGTCTTTGGTTACAATTTTGTGTGTTTTAATTTCTGCACACCAACAATTTGAACAGTGTATTTGGAGAGTAAAGAAGTTCAAAGTTACATGGTTTGACTCTACAGTCAGCGCTTGACAAAGGGTGTTCATACTCTTGTACTCAATGGCTGCAGTTGTGTTGACTGCTAGTGCTCCCTTCAGTGTTGCTATAATTCCTGCAGCTAATGCACATTCTTTCAGCTGTTCATCGTTAGAGTCTAGACTCTGAGCTATTTCTATGAGCCCCCACACTAATATGATCATGGCTAAAGCTCCCATCCCAAATCTTAGCATTTTAACCCTTTAGGCGCCATGGTCGCAAAATTGCAACAAGAGTCATAGCTGAATTAAACGGGCCATAGCTGTAAATACGGTGCTAAAATTAGTTATCACTTTACACCAGGAGATGACAGACACC
>JBAJHX010000167.1:0-11180 GCA_037176925.1 Amniataba percoides | reverse complement strand
AGTCAGCAGACAGCTGGCAGCAGACATGTCGACACTCTGAGGACAAAAAGTGAAAATGTGGTCAAGAAAAACAGCAACCACAAAATTCTTTGGTCGTCACAAATATATGAAGATCGGTCAACTGCAGATGTTTGAATGTAACTAAGAACATTTACTCCATCCATCCATTTCCTAATCTGCTTCATCCTGCACTCAGGATATGTCTACTCCATTTTACCACCAGGGTGAAATGTTATACTTTGACAAATACAAACAAACATTACAACATACAAAGAGTTTCTAACGTTTTATCACCAACAAAAACACACTGACTTATCAAGAGAACAATCAGCAAAAAAATTAGTTGCGACCAAATCCAACAGTAAATTTTTCCATTACAGCAAAAGAAATAAAATTACTAAAATTGTTTCTCTGTCCTGACAGTTGAACACGAGACAGACTATCTGAAATAATCTGTGATAGAAAATCAGGGTCCTCTTGCTCCACCTGCTGCCTCTAAGATCAGCCGACAAGAATCCACCACACCTAAAATAAAACAACCAATCAGAGCAGAGTATGTGACGTAGCTCCACCTCACATGAGCGGCATAACAGGATAAACAACGACTGAAGAGGAACTCAGCAGTTCAGAGGAAAGATTTTCAAGCTGTCCACTCTAAGTCTTCTTGACTGTAACTTTATTACACGAGTAATAATTAAGTGATGTAATATAATGGTGTAACAGTTGTATAGGCAATTTTCTGCATTGAGGTACTTTTAGTTTAGTTTAGACTTCCTATTCCTCAACATTTTTACTTTCTCTTTCATGGTGTCTTTGATGTTTCAGTTTCATCGTCTGTCATTATTGATCTTTTCTTTCTTTGTTTGTCACAATAACCGTTTATTCACAACACTAAGAGAGACCAGAAAAACAGCACACTGTTCACATCTCTAATTAAAGGATCTGAATACTTCCTACAACACATGTTAACTGCAGCAGCAGAAAGTCATTTCCAATCATGTTTTCAAGTTTTGAGTTACTGCTGAATTTTAAAACAGTGAATATTATCAGCTGTACTCACCAGTGTTTGTCAGACTCTGCTGTTACTGAGAAGGAACTGATGAAGTCAGCTTGAGTTTCCTATCGGAGACAAACAGAGACTTGTCTTGATGCAGGTCTGCTGTTACTCAGACTAATCATGAGTTTCATTTAAGGAATATGACAGTTGTGCTTTTCACGTGCTGCTCCACCTTTTTCTGCTATATAGGTGAGGTTTTGTTGCCTTTCAGGTCGGACCTGTTTTTTAAGGAGACATTTGACTTTCATTTTTTTTTTCTCATATCGAAACTTACGGCAAATGCTAACAACCAAACAACATTTTATGGTTACATTTTTAATTGAGGCTGTTAATTATTCTCATTTTTACTTCCCATGCAGTTCAGGTCGCTGTTGTATTTAATGTTTCTTTATCCATTTTCACAGCGAACCCTTGTGCCACTGTACTAGTCCTCTAAAAAAAAAAACCCAAAAACATTAAGGTTAAGACACAACACTGAAATCTGAACACTCATATAAAATGACAGGTTAGTCCCCCCTGACATCCTCAGAAGACACGTGCAGAAGTCAGACTGTTAAAGAAGCATGATGAGCCTGATTTCTCCAGCTTGAGTTTTCATTCCAGAGTCCTATTAAAGATCATTGACTCTGTTGTGAGCAGTTCATCTACCACGAATGCTGAATCCAGCCCAGAATGAGCAGAGGAACGTGATTTTCTCAGATGATGAGTGTCTCCCTCAAACTGAACCTCTGTCTCTGATATTAAATCTTCTTCCTAGCTTGATATTATTCCCTCTAAGCTTTAAAAGATGTTTTGTCCACAGTCAGTCACTGCATCTTCTCAGTCATTAATAACTCCTTGTCCTTGTGTTTTGGTGGTAAAATGGGGAAGGACCTGGAATCTGCACTCGTCCAAATTTCCAAGCTAAATACGCTCTTCTCTGAATGGTACTGACTGTAGTTTTATTACATGACTGATAATCAAATGATGTAATATGATGGTATAACAGTTGTTTGGTCCATTTTTCTGCATTAAGTACTTTTCCTTTTAATCAATTTAATCATGTTAAAGTCATATTCTCAAACATTTCCACTTTCTTTCATGGTGCATTAGGTGATAACCTGTAATATCCGTTTTATTCTCTGTCATCATCAAGCTTTTCTTTGTATATTCATGCCTCAGACTAATGTTTAGTTTCATTTGAGGATGATGACATTTTAACAGTTGTGCTTTTCATGTGCTGCTCCACCTTTTTCTGGTAAGTAGGTGAGTTTCTGTTGCGTTTCAGGTCTGACTTACTCTGTAAGGAGACATTTGACTTTCATTTTTATTTTTCTCACACTGAAACCGAAACGCTAACAGCCAAACCACAGCTGCTTTGAAAGAAGCATAATCAGCCTTTTGCTCCAGCTTAAGTTCAGAAAAGTCCCATTTCTCCAAAGTCCTTGTCCAAGTCTTTGTTGTGATCATCGACCATGAAAGCTGAATCAAGCCCTGAATTATCAGAGGAATTTTTGTATATTTTGTGATAAAGGTGGAGAATATGAAGACTCGGATGTGTGTCCTATCTGTCCGCCTCAAACTGTGCAGTCCTGACTCAACTGCAGACAATCCTCTTAGCAGGTCAATATTATTCCCTCTAAACTATTACAACTGTTGGTTTTTCCCTCCGACAGTCCCTGCTCCTTTTTAATAATTGTTACTTTTCATGTCTTTTAAACATGCAATTGGAGAACTCAGTAAACTGAATTTTGACCTACTCAACAGCATTACAGAGTACCCAGCCTTCTTGGAGTCTCTGGGAGGGGCACTTGATAGTGCTCCAATCGGGGACTCCATTGTTCTACTGGGGGACTTCAACGCTCACGTGGGCAATGACAGTGATACCTATAGGGGCGTGATCGTGGCGGCAATCCCCGAACTCGGTGGTGGACACCGGAAGTAAGGGATGCTGTCAGACTGAAGAAGGAGTTCTACCGGGCCATGTTGGCCTGTGAGACTCCTGACACAGTTGACAGGTACCAGCAGGCCAAGCAAGCCGCAGCACGGGCTGTCCTGGAGGCAAAAACTCGGGTCTGGGAGGAGTTTGGTGAGGCCATGGAGAAGGACTATTGGCCGGCCTCGAAGAAATTCTGGCAAACCGTCCGGCGCCTCAGAGGGGGGAAGCAGTACTCTGCCAACACTGTTTACAGTGCAGGTGGGAGGCTGTTGACCTCAACTGGGGACACCGACATACTTTCCACTGAGGAAGCGGAGGCTGGGGACTCTGAGGTGGACTCTTGCATCACCCAAGCCGAAGTCACTGAGGTAGTTCGCAAGCTCCTCGGTGGCAAGGCGCCGGGAGTGGATGAGATCTGCCCTGAGTACCTCAAGTCTCTGGGTGCTTTGGGGCTGTCTTGGCTGACACGCCTCTGCAACATTGCATGGAGGTCGGGCACAGTACCTCTGGAGTGGCAAACCGGGGTGGTGGCTCCTCTTTTTAAAAAGGGGGACCAGAGAGTGTGTTCCAACTATGGGGGGATCACACTTCTCAGCCTCCCCGGGAAAGTCTACGCCAGAGTACTGGAGAGGAGAATTCGGCCAATAGTCGACCCTCAGACCCAGGAGGAACAATGCGTTTTTTGTCATGGCCGTGGAACACTGGACCAGCTCTGAACCCTCCGCAGAGTGCTTGTGGGTTCATGGGAGTTTGTCCAACCAGTGCACATGTGCTTTGTGGATCTGGAGAAGGCATTCGACCGTGTCCCTCATGGTATTCTGTGGGGGGTGCTCCGCGAGTATGGAGTCCGGGGCCCTTTGCTAAGGGCTGTTCGGTCTCTGTACGACTGGAGCAGGAGTTTAGTTCGCATTGCCGGCAGTAAGTCAGACCTTTTCCCAGTGCATGTGACCAGTGACAAAGGGCTGCCCTTTGTCACTGGTCCTGTTCATAATCTTTATGGACAGGATTTCTAGGCGCAGCCAGGGGCCAGAGGGAGTCCGGTTTGGGAACCACCGGATTTCATCTCTGCTTTTTGCAGATGATGTTGTTGTTCTGTTGGCTTCATCAAACCAGGACCTTCAGCATGCGCTGGGGCAGTTTGCAGCCGAGTGTGAAGCGGCTGGGATGAGAATCAGCACCTCCAAATCTGAGGCCATGGTTGTCGACCGGAAAAGGGTGGTGTGCCCTCTCCAGGTGAGTGGAGAGGTCCTGCCTCAAGTGGAGGAGTTCAAGTATCTCTGGGTCTTGTTCATGAGTGAGGGAAAGATGGAGCGTGAGATTGACAGGCGGATTGGTGCAGCGTCCGCAGTTATGCGGTTGATGTACTGGACCATCGTGGTGAAGAGGGAGCTGAGGCAAAAGGCAAAGCTCTCGATTCACCGAAAGGAAGTGTCTGGGGTGAGGAAAGTCTGGGCATCTCTGCTTAGACTGCTGCCTCCGTGACCCGGCCCCGAACTAAGCGGAAGATGATGACATGAGATGACGTATGTAATATTGAGGGTGGAATTTCCATTACACCCAAAACACCCAATGACCCACTGATGATGTGTACATGTGCATCAGGACATGTATTTGATTAAGTCTGCTTTTAGAGCTCTACACAGTACTGAGACAGCCTTGATTAAGCTGACTAAATTTATTCCTTGCTGCACACAAAGGTGAAAGCTCCTTTCTGGTCCTGCTAGACCTTTGTGAGGCCTTTGGTGCAGTCGACAGCTACAGCATCTTGAAACTTGGTTTGGCTTAAAAGGATCTACTCTGTTTATTAGTCCAGTCTTGGGCTCATTACTGGTCTCCATTTATATGCTGCAGCACAGGTGAGGTAATCAACTGTCACAACTGTTACGCAGATGACACCCATCTTACTGCCTCCCTGTTATAAGTTGCTTGACTCCTTAAAATGTCCTCAAATTTATTGATGGCAAAATAGAAATGATCTTGTTTTACTGATCCGAATATCTTAGGGTTACGTTTGAAGGCGAAGCTAAGACCCCAGGATGCAGACCGATGACCAGACCAGACATACAGGTGGTTGAAAAAGTCTTTAACATTTGTTGCAAACTCACAGAACCGAGGAAACGAGCGACGAATCACCACTGTGGTGAGGATGGTTGTGGTGGATGGAGCAGGCCGACCGGCAGAGACTGAGGAGAGAGAGACAAACCAGAAGGAAGATGAGGGGAACCAAGCCGTCAAACACAGTGACAACCAGGAGTCTGGAGACAAAGACACATGAATTAGTCACAAGCAAAACTCAGAGCGGGATTAATACAAAGTACTGAGCAGATGACTGAACAATCTGGCCGAGAGTGGATCAAGAGACGGAGCTTCAGTGCTGCAGTGAAGCCGGTGGTTGATTGCAGAATGACTCTCAGGTGCAGCGATCAGACCAGGTGTGATGATGAGTGAACTAAGGTAACCTTTCTCCTCAGGAAACAGACAGACATGACAGACAAACACAGACAGAGGGAGACAAACTCACACAGACAGGAGAAGGGAAACAGACAGGGATCCTCACACTCACTCAGATAGTTTGCAGTCTTATTACAGAATTTTGAGTCAACTGCAAGAAAATTAGGTTTTATTTGATTCTGGCCTCTGTTTTGATGATCAAGTGAAGTTTGTTCAGTCATGTTTCTTTCAACATCATTTAGAAAATTTGATTATTTTCATTTTTGACAATGTAAACAGGTCGTCCATGCCATTAAGTTTTTCTTGTTATGTCCCTCAGTTGTTTCAAAATGCTGCTGCTAGGATTATCACAACAGCAAGAAAAAGACCATATAAATCCAATCTTTGCCTCTCTAAATTGGCTTCCTGTTGATTTTCGCATTGATATTTAAATATTATTGGCAACTTCAGCTATTGACTCCTATGAGCACCTGATTGTGGTTTTTCATTTTCAGAGCATGACTTTTTTTCCCACTCAAATTTAGTTGTTTATCGTACACAATTTCCTATTTTTAAAGCAATTTGTTAGCTTATATTTCCTTATATCTATTTTCACCTCCTCATTGAGGAAACTAAACACAAAGCTGGTTGTTTCAAAAGTAACTCAACAAATAATAAACTCTGTTTTCAGTGAAAGTAGATGGGACGTCTGCATTTCATTGTAGGACATCTTGATCTTGATGAATTTGCTTTCATATGCAGGAGTTATCCTGGTTATGATCAGATTTTTTTCTTTCTTAAATTCTGGTGTCATCACATTGTTTGAATGACACTTTGACAAAAAATTTTTAACATTCATAGTGTCGTACTCTGTTAAATTTGTTTCCTCTGACAGAAATGAATCAGTGTTCATTGCACTAATGTGGAGAGGTTTAGTTTGTTGAAATGTTCCTCTGTGTTTTGGATACCATCTCTCAGTTTGTTGTGAGCCAATCAGAAATGAGACCTGGTTTTAAAGTGGGCGGGGCTAAAAAACTAAGCGTGCAGAGTGGATGGAGGAGAAGCAAAGCGGAGCGAGGTGAGCAAGTTAATTATAAGTTACGTTTATTATTAAGTTAAATTACTGTTGGTTGTCCATATTAACCAACTTTTTTGTGTGTTATAATATAACCTCTTTAAAGGAGAGCGTGATTTTATTTGTGTCAGTCTGTATTTTTCTAAATTGGAGAAACTCTTTCTCCACATGGTGCTAATTAGTTAGCGGCCTCCTAGCTAGAGTACTAGTTCAGCACTAACTTTCATCTTGCATGATAAATCTTATGTCTTCATCTAACGATGTTTACTGTTCTGCATCCACATATAAAGATAATTTCCTAAAAACTGTCTGATCAGTTCCTTTGAATTACAATCTCAAAGATTTTCATATCGTTCTCTTTCTGTGAACCTGTGACGATAATCAGTAATTGCACAGTGTTTTTGGACCCAAGTTTCATCGTTTGTAGTCGTCCATTGTGTCTTTGTTTGTTCAGCCACAGTTAGCAGCACTGGTTTTATGTTCACCTTAGCTGATCAAATAGAACTCAAACCTTAAATAACATCACATTATCTCACACTACCAACTGTGTCAGATGTGAGTATTTGGAGCTCGTCACCTCGAGTCACATCTGAGAACAGCTGATGGTGTTTTTAATCTGAAGATTTGGTCATTAGTAACCACTCTTTTGTTTATTTAAAAAGAAAAACAGAAAAAAATCATGTCATTCACAAACTGCTCTTCAGTAATTTGTACCGAGATGCAACACTTCTTCTATTTACAGTGATCTGGTGAAAAAAATGTTTGAATTTGTCCACGAGACGTTAAAATAAGTTCATTGTTTTCTGATGATTTAACAGTCTTGAAGGCAGAAACGGCAGTTTTAATAAATTAGCCACCATCAGATAAAATAAATTAAGATAAGTAAAATTGGTGTGTTGTATTAGGAAGAAGCAAAGTGACACATCAAAGTAAAAATATGAAGAGAAAGAAGATACATTCACAATAACAATATGAAAAAACAACAATTTATACATCGAACATCACCAATAAATCATCTATTACATTAAATGATGGTGAATCTTTCTGTTGAAAATCAAATGGTTGATCTACTCAGTGACTGACAGCAGAGATGATCAGAGGAGCAGAGTTTTTACTACCTTTATTAAGACATGGACTGAAGTATGGGAAGAGTTTCTCAGTGAACCAGTAGCCAGTAAAAGAGTAGATAAGAGCTGCAGCATCAACATCATAAAAGGAGACCAGACCCTCCTCATAATCCACAAACACCCCCACCTTCTCAGGCTGCTACTGCAGAGACAGACGGACACCAGGGCCAGCAAGAGCTTTGTACTCATTTTTATTCCTCAAACAAATCGTCCAGTAACCTTTCTGAGGACTCAGTGTGATGTCTGCCTTCCTGTTGATCGACTCTCTGGCCACTCAGCTGTATATTGGGTCAGTGGGCTGTAAGAGTCCATTTACAGACCCCACAACAATCCCACCAACAGCCTGAAGTTGAGCTCAGTTTTCAACCCGTAATTTCTTAACTTTTTCACGTCATGTCGCTGTTTGAGCGTATTGACAACTTTCCAAAGATAATGAAACAAGACTACATCAAACTAATATTAAAATTAAGCGATTTACTAATGGAAATCCAGTTAGCTAAGACTGAGGGAGACTTACCTTGGCTCTCCTAGCCTGACACAGCAAGAGGTGTTAAACCAATAGTACAAAGACTCCCATTCCACCTGCAGGAAAAATGGGAATCAGTAGGGGCATCCAACAAACAGCAAAAGCATGCCCCACCCCCCCTCTTGAGAATACTGAGATATCTGCAGAAGCTGCCCCTGACACTGGTGAGTTATCAGTAGGGTCTGATGATTATGGAAAAATGTGTCCAATTCATAGAAAGCCACAGCCTCTATGCATTCACTCAGACCATGGCACTAACTTTGTTGGTGCTTGTAAGGCCCTCAGAATACCTTCAAATTTTATTCAAAAATTCAAATTCAAATTTTATTTATTTAAAGCCCAAAATCACAAACATTGTTTGCCTCGGAGGGCTTTAAAACATCAAACTTCTAACACTGAAAAGTGTGATGTTACGTCAGTTCAGGAAAACCCAAATGCAGAACACTCACACAAAACCCAAGACAAGTGTAGATTTTAAGTGGATTTAATCAAGCTAGATCTTACACAAAACTTGGTTCAGACGTGAAGAACGAGGTCATGACAAGACAAGAGACAAGAACGATCTGGCAACAAGACAGGGGAACAATCGGGGCGGGGATAGACAATCACACCGGCGGGAACAACACAATGGGAGGAAGTCAAGGGAACTGAAACGAGAGGAGAGTTAGGGTTTCAAAATAAAAGACACGGCAGAACAGGAAACAGAAACCATGACAGACAAAATTTAACAGACTTGACGTGATGTTACATGCGAAGACTTACCAGTCAGAACAGGGATGTTCTTGGACCATTAATCCTCCACATGCTTCTCATCACGGTGAAGCATGGGAGAGAATGATTACTATTGCAAGGAAAATTCTTGCCTCAATGCTTCTGCAACTTAAGGACAAACTTACCCATGAAATGCTGGTGACTTTTATGACAGAGGTGGCTGCCATCATCAACACAAGGATTCTGGTTCCTGTTACAACACGCTCGGATGATGCCTTCATACCCACACCAGCTGCTCTTCTAACACAAAAGGTAAGCATTGTACCAGCTCCTGCAGAGTTTGGAGTATCAGATCTCTACAGACAACAGTGGCTGCAAGTTCAGCACTTGTCACCTTTTGGGACAGATGGCGGAAACAATTCCTCCCAACACTGCAGGTGCTAGATGTTCAGCCTGGAAGTGTTGTTCTCTTGAAGGATGGCCAAGAACCAAGAAATGAATGGCCTCTCGGACTGGTAACTAAGACTTTCCCTGGCAAAGATGGAAAGGTTCGCCAAGTAGAGGTGATGATGATCAAATCAGGAGGGCCATTCGTTCTCAGGTCCATAAGAGAGATAGTGTGTCTTCTCCCCCCAGAGTCTACGATAGTTAAAGAGTAGTTTGAGGAGGACTGAGTGTTCTGTTACTCTTAATGTTGTTGTTACTCTTACCATTTCCATTATGATTTTATTGTGTGTCTTTAGGCGTTACTAAGAGTGTCAGGAGGTTGTGTTTGACAAAAGGCCGCCCTGAGCAGTGATTGACAGTAAACAAAAAAGGATAGAGGAAATGTACATGTAGAGTACATCTACATACATCTAAAGCCTTTGCACGATCATTAAGTTCTATTTTTGAGACATTGTTGTGTTTGTAAACACACTAAATTCATTTCTTCAAGAGACTACTTTGTGAGCATTCCACCACATTTCACTTACGTGTTTAGTTGGTTAAAAATTAAATAAACAATTACAATTCATAGTAGTAAACATGAGGTTTAAGAAGAAATGTTTACATGGTAAATTCATACATTTGAAGTGTATGTCTGCACACATTAACACTATATGGAATTAATTATGCTTTTGTATGTTTCACTTTCACCTTTATGCTAATATCAATAAACCTGTGGACAGGGAGGTAAAGTCTTCAGAATCTTGATGTTAAGGAAGAGTTTATCTGGCTGTCGAGTTCTTTACAGCACTTATACCGCGGACATCTCAATCACATATCTTATGTCTTCTTTTAACAATGTTTACTGTTCTGCATCAACATATCAAGATAATTTCCTAAAAAACTGTCTGATTGGTTCCCTTAAATTATAATCTCAAAGATTTTCATTTCATTCTCTTTCTGTGAACCTGTGATAATAACCAATAAAATAAATGCAGCTGTGTTTTTGGACGTCCCTTCACAAGTTTCATCATCTGTAGTCATCTATCTTTTCTTTGTTTTTTTCAGCCAGTTACGATTTACTTATAACATTCACATATTTTATAAATTGAAAAGCAGGCTCAGTAGGGTCGAGTTAGCAGCACTGGTTTTATGTTCACATCAGCTGATCAAACACAACTCAAACCTGAAATAACATCACATTATCTCACATTGTCTCAGATGTGTAGATTTTCAGCTTTCTTAAATTAAAAACTCAATGATAGTCAATAAAAACTTTATTTATGATTCATTTAAAAATTAAAGGACAGAAAATCAACTGAATTTCATCTAATTCACAAACTGCTCTTCAGTAATTTGTACCAGGATGAAACACTTCTTCTATTTACAAAGATCAGGTGATAAAACATTTGAATTTGGCCGCCAGATGTTGAAATAACAAGTTTGTTGTTTTCTGATGATTTAACAGTCTTGAAAGCAGAAACTGCAGTTATTAGAATAAATTAGACGACATCAGATAAAATCAATCAAGTTCAGTGAAATTGGTGTGTTGTATTAGGAAGAAGCAATGTGACACATAAAAGACAAACATGAACACAAAAAAGATAAATCTAAAATCAGAATCTGGAAAAAACAACAATTTATACATTGAACATCACCAATAAATCATCTATTACATTAAATGATGGTGAATCTTTCTGTTAAAAATCAAATGGTTGATCTACTCAGTGACTGACAGCAGAGATGATCAGAGGAGCAGAGTTTTTACCACCTTTATTAGTACATGGACAGAAGTATGGGAAGAGTTTCTCAGTGAAGCAGCAGCCAGTAAAAGAGTAGATAAGAGCTGCAGCATCAACATCATAAAAGGAGACCAGACCCTCCTCATAATCCACAAACACCCCCACCTT
>JBAJHX010000166.1:0-11181 GCA_037176925.1 Amniataba percoides | reverse complement strand
ACACACACACACACACACACACACACACACACACACACACACACACACACACACACACACACACACACACACACCGTTTGATGTTTGGGTAGTTGTCTCTGCGATAGTCTCCTTCTTGGATGTGCTGTTTGGTGTCGGCCAGTTCGAGGGTCAGTCTCTGGCTCCTCAGCTCCAGCTCGGTGCGTAGCCGGCGCTCCTCCTCATAGCTCTGTGGATGCACAACATTTCCATAATGATATTTCCTACACACTGTCTCAGCAGCGTTACACATTTCCTGCAGATTCTATAAAGCCACATTCATGCATTGAACATCACATCCTTTTGTTGGAACCATATTGGGCTGTAATTTACCTGCTGGGTGTATGTAAAAGAAACTGTAGCAAAAAAGGCAAACACCCGTTCAGTAGCAACGTGGCAACTGTGGCATTCAAACAACGCTCATTTAGTCTCAGAACCTTCTCTATGCCTGTTACGCCAGCAGCAGCATGTGTCTGGATTCGTTGTATCTTCTTCCAAACTCTGACCCTGCCTTCAGCATGTCGCATCATTATCTCATCAATGTGTCGTTTATGCCTAGTGGGCAACTGCTGACTTGATTGACTGGAAGGATTTCTTTTTCTGTAAATCACACCGCTCTCACTCTAAACACTGCAGGCTGTGAAAATTATCATTTGGAAAATGCTGAAACTGACACATCTGGCGTCGGCAGAACACGTTTCAGGTGGCTTAGACCACGTGTCTTCTCGATTCTCAGTTTAAAAAGTGACTGAACCTCTTGACCCTTTCTGCATTCTTCACGTCTCTGTTTGTTTAAAGAGCGTTTGATCTTGACAGCTTAAAG
This sequence comes from Amniataba percoides, assembly GCA_037176925.1. NCBI lineage: Eukaryota > Metazoa > Chordata > Actinopteri > Centrarchiformes > Terapontidae > Amniataba > Amniataba percoides. The sequence goes on along the minus strand of JBAJHX010000166.1, from coordinate 10,340 downwards.
AAAGGAAATAAAAAGCAAATATGCAGCTGAAGTGGTGCTGAATGTACGTAAATGTATGTACACAAATGAATGTGTGATGACAAATATATGTAAAGCCTGCAGAAGGCAGTGACTCATGGATACGCTGCACAAACAACTTCAACTTCAAAACATGTCAGCTCACACAGAGGTGCAGAGGTGTGTTACATGCTTATGTACGTGTGTGGTACCTCCATCAGAGCCTTCATCTGGGCTCTGTGTGTGTCCAGCTCTTCAGTCAAACTGCCTCTCTTCACACTGAGCTCAGCCAGCTGTGCCCTCAGAGGAGTCACCACCTCATAGAAACGCATCTAAAGACACACAAAGGAGAAGTCACTGCATGCTGGAAAATTCCCTCACAGCTTTGTTGTGTAGCTGCATCATATGCTGTCTGTCCGCTCAAGATCAGCGGTGGCGTAGAGATTAGGGAGAGCGTACTTACAGCTACGTATTCCTGTATGGAGATTTTGTCATCAGGGAGGTCGCGGAGCTCCTGGTACCTGTCCTGGGAGATGTCCAGGTCTCTGAGAGACCTCCGCAGCTCTCCGGCCTTCTCACACAACTGTCTGTTGGTCTCCTCCAGCTGCTGCTGCCTGAGCAGAATGGCCTCCATCTCTTGCTTACGCAAAGCCTGCTGCTTCCTGTGGACAACAATCTTTGCTAACTCCGTCCCTTTAGGGTTTTCATCATTTCTAGCTCTGCCTTCCTCTGTTTGTGTTTTCTCAAATAGGTTTTACATGGTATTGAGGAGGATTTGTGTTAATTGTTGCAAAGCAAGATTCAAGTCAGTTTAATATTTATAGGCCAATAATACACATCACAGTCTGTTTTAGGAGCTTCAAGACATGCACATCCACATGTATTAAGACCATCAACTCAAATAAGAAAAACTCTTTAACAGGGTAAAAAGATACAAGACACCAAAAGAATAGCAACAGAGGAGGGGTCTTTCTCTCTCTGCAATAGATGTGTGAGTATGGACTAAAATACAAAATATATGTACTGTCAAAATGCCACATGATACAAACATATATATATGAATGAATGAAATGCACTTAGACTATATCATCATAATTCATTATTTACTATATTGTACTTTGCTGTGCTTATTTATTACATGTCTAATTCTAATTAACTTTGCTGTAGTGAACATTATCTACAGTTCAACTTACATCATACTTATCCAGCAATAAATATAATCTACTGCACTATATATAGTTAAGATATGTAAGTGTGTATATAACATATAATTTTACACACTGCATATATTACATATCATAATGTTTGTAGCATCACACTGCTGACACTTGGCCTGCAGACTTTGTTTAGAGATGCAGTGGGTGCTTTATGTGTACTGCTGTACACTGCATACTGGTATCCATGTTATTCTGTTCTTATTTACCTTATATACTTAGAATATATCGATTAGCCAATTTCAGTTTTAGTTACCTGTACTTGTATCTGACTGTATGGGTCATGTTAACTTATCTTATATCTGAATAGATACAGGCTTTGTGGAAAAAAAACTCACCTGTTCTCCTCTTGGGCTAGTTTGAGCTGGCTGTCCAGTCTCAGGGCAAACACTTGTTTCTGATGTAGAGCATCATTCAGCCTCTCCTCCAGCTCCTCAATCTGACTCACACACACACACACACACACAAACAAACACACGCATGAAAACAACCATTAAAGATAACTGCATCAAAGATGTATTATCTGCAGCTGTCCTGACTGCCTCCCCGGTCTACCTTTGACATGTGGTCGGCCTTCATGTTGTCTATGATGAGGTTTTTCTGGGACAGCTCGATCTTGAGCAGCTGGACTCCGTGCAGCAGCTCCTTCCTCTCGATCAGCTGCCGTGTCGGCTTCAGGCCTCCGTCCCGCAGCTCGTCTGCCGAGGACGCGTCCTCCGCGGTGGGCACGGTGGTCTCCAGGCTGATGTCCTCCGACTCCAGGTCCAAGGAGCTGGACACATTAGCTGCAGTCGACCTCGGCTGGTGCCTCTTAGGAGGCATTTTTTCGTGAGGAATTTTGGGTCCTCTTGTTTTTAAACTTTACCCGTTTGGGCGAGTGAGCCGGTTACTATAGCAAAGATTACGTGAGATTAGAAACTTAAAGCAGACATCGCGATATTTGACACCTAAAGGCAAGTTACAGGAAGAACAGGCTTACCTTTATCGTTTAAACCCGGCTTCCATTGTACCGACACCCGAGAGATTAAGATATGAATCCTTGTGTATCGTTAAAGTGCCGCCCCCGGAGCTGACAAGACCACACGGAGAGCTGTTTTTATTTTCAAGTGTCCCGCTCCAACCTGTGTGCTAACCGCCAACTGCTTCACTATGAATGCAGCGCCCCCTGTGGTCATAGATGTAAATTACAACCAGCGTCCCTTTGCCTGCCATTCACTGTAACGCACTATACATGCAGTACCACCTCCTCAGCAAAGAGGGGCGCTGCGATATAAAGACTCGTTATGAGCCCTTCTACAGACCACCTTCTGCTTTGTTTTCGTTCAGCGAGAATTAGTTGGCCAAACAAAGCAAAACACAGCGTTTAAATTATGTTGAATAAAAACATTGAGGTGCTTTTTGTCTTTAGTTATAGAATTTATTGTCGATTTTGATGTAATTTATAGATTGATACAATTAAAACTGATAATAAAATCTGACTTGTTTTTAAAAACTCTGGGAAAGTTTTGTCCGTCCACCCAGTGAAGCTAGCGTACACATGGATGGCGAAGTGCTTGGCTGACATGAATTTGTAGTAGAAAAGCGTCTAGATTTAACCGTTTTTAGGCCTTCCTCGTCGTCATGTTGAAATCTAAAACCTTCGTGAAGAAGACCCGGTCGGGCGGGGTGATGAAGATAGTGCGTGAACACTATCTGAGAGATGATATTTGGTGCGGGAGTGAAGTTTGCTCTGAATGCAAACAGGAGTCCACGGTGCTGCAAAGAGACGCGTGTATGGAGAGCAGCCTCTGCTCTTATCCACATTATTTGCTCCCTGACACGAATGTGGTGCTGCATCAGGTAATAAAAGTAGAGTTTATTCTATCAAAAACATGATGATTTCTTAACATCTTGACATGTTAGTAAATGCAGTAATATCAGACACGTGTTGTAATACATCATTCAGTAATCAGGATATTTGTTTCTGAGTCACATTCCTGTTATGCACAATTAGCTATACATTATGTTCTGTGTCGCTTAGTATGATTATAATACAGTGGTGGAAGATACTTGAGTGTATTCACTAAAGTATTATACACAAATACATTTGTAAAGTACTTGTACTTTATTTGAGTATTTCCCCTTTCTTCCCAACTGCATCTGAGAGGTAAAACAGACATTTTTTTATTTTACCACATTTATTTAATGACTATAGGACTGTAACAAACAAGCCTTTTTTATCATCAAATAACTTGTGGATTATTTTCTCATTAAAAGTAGTATATTGACCAATTGAAGTCGAAGTCTAACATAAATTTGGGTGATTCCTTGATGGTTATATGATCACATCTTTCATTCACACCAGTATAAATCTTTGTACCTGAGTCTGCACAGCTTTAATTATCTTCATCCTCACATTTACAATTCCTGTGTTCTGCAGATTGACGTGTTGGAAGATCCTGTGATACGTAATGTGATCATCCTTCAGACTGTGCTGCAGGAGGTACGCCACCGCAGTGCACCTGTATATAAACGCCTAAAGGACATCATACATGAGAAAGAAAAACTCTTCTACACCTTTACCAATGAGCACCACAGGTACAAAGATTGCACTGATATTTGTATTTGAATTGCTCAAAAGCAATATGTAAAACATTTAAGCGACATTTATTCACATAATTGTTATTCTTCTAGAGAGACATTCGTTGAACGTGAACCGGGGGAGAGTGCCAATGACCGTAATGACCGTGCAATACGCGTGGCAGTTAAATGGTACAGCCAACACCTCAAGACATCCAAGTCTGATACAGATGGGCCCAGAGTGGTCCTCCTCACAAATGATCAAGGGAACAAGCAGAAGGCAGAGGAAAGCGGCCTGCTGGTGTACAAATGTAAGTGGTAGTTCTTCAGAGACAAAAACATCATGAGTCACAGTAGTAATTTGTTACAGGCCACCCTGATTCAAGCAGAATCCATTTTCAGCATGTAGACGGGCCTCACTATGTTCTGTTGGATAGAAGAATCATTCCAAGCGACATCAGCTGTATTTCCCACATTGTCACAAACATTTATTCTCTTACATTACAGGTGAAGAATACGTCAAGAGTCTGATAGCAAACCCTGAGCTTGTAGACCGCCTGGCTTTGTCCAATGACGACAAGGTAAACACCATTTACATAAAAACTCGACAGCAGTCTCTACTTTTAGGTCAAGTGAGACTTGTATGTGTCCTGCGTGCATCCTACATGTATTTGTATTTGTGTCTCTCTTTTGCACCATGGTCTCTGTTTTCTCCATGGATTTCTTTTTCTTTTCTCCCTCAGAATGAGATCACTAGCAGTAAGGTGTTATTCCCAGAGCACCTCCCCCTGTCCAGGATCCAAGCAGGGATTAAGAGTGGCTCCTTACTCCAGGGCACCTTTAGGGCCAGCAGGGACAACTATTTGGAAGCTACAGTCTTTGTCCAGGGAGAAGGGGAGGACAGTACGGAGGTGTGTGTACATTTGTCTGAATAATTCTCCAAAATCTGGAGATGTAAGGACCTCCCAGGCCACATTTTTTGATAAGAACGGCATGAATAATTTTAAAGTTCTGCACTGTCCCTTCTGCTTGCCGTCAGGTTCTCCTCCAGGGTCTTCAGAATCTCAACAGAGCAGTTCACCAGGATGTGGTTGCTGTGCAGCTGCTGCCGCGGGATCAGTGGGTGGCGCCCTCCTCAGTCGTGCTGCAGGATGAAGGGACAGCAAAGGACGATGACGCTGAAGAAGAGGAGGAGGAGAAAAAGGTGAATTTGGACTTTGATTGGACTGGCGTTGTTTCTTTTACTGTTGGAGGAGGAGTATGCCATTTTCCATCTTATAGTTGGATGTTCATTGGCTGTTGATGTGTGCTGTCACACAAAAGAGTGCATTTTTAACCATTCTTTTGAATGACAGCCCTGATTTGGTCGTTTTAGCTACAGCATGTTAATGTACTCTGTGTTTTTGTATGTCTGAGCAGTTGAGGATATCAGCAGCTGAAGCAGCCAGGAAACCCACAGGCAAGGTAGTGGGAATCATCAAAAGGAGCTGGAGGCCCTTCTGTGGCATGCTGAATGCATCCCAGATTAAAGAGGTAAGTCTATGACCATATTTCAGCATAGTGCATAGTTTAATTTAGCTTTATCTGAAAATTTGAAGCTGGTATGCATTTTTACTTAAATTAATGAATCTTTGTATTCTATAAACTAGACTGTCAAGCACTATCTTATGTCTTACCCTCATTACTGACCATCCCTTTTCTTTCTTTTTCGTTCAGTCAACTCGGCACCTTTTCACCCCAGCTGACCGCCGCATCCCTCGCATTCGCATTGAAACTCGACAGGCATCCACACTGGTTGGGCAGAGGATCATGGTGGCCATTGATGGCTGGCCCAAACACTCCCGATATCCAAACGTGAGTTGTAACCTCTTATGGCTGTCTGATCTTTGAAATCTAGATAATTACATCTCCATGTGCAACAGTTTGGCAAGAACTTAGTTTATATTAGTTTATGTTTTGAACATTTATATGTTTTCTTTTTCATTTTGTTAGGGCCACTTTGTGCGCAGCCTGGGAAATGCAGGAGAGAAGGACACTGAACAGGAAGTGCTGCTACTGGAGCATGATGTCCCCCACCAGGCCTTCTCTCAAGCTGTACTCAGTTTCCTTCCCAAGATGCCGTGGGCCATCACACCAGAGGTAATAGCAGCTTTTCTCGAGATACACTGAGCGGTGCTCTAATCACAGCTTTGTTGATTATGTATCAGTGGATATATCACCTTATAATTTGAAGGGACATATGCGTATGTTAATGTGAATGTGTTTGGTGCAGGACATGATGAAGCGAGAAGACCTCAGGCAGCTGACAGTGTGCAGTGTGGATCCTCCAGGATGTACAGACATAGATGATGCCCTGCACTGCAGAGAGCTGGACAATGGAAACCTCGAGGTACACATATTGCACACATACACCGGGAAGTAACAGCAGTAAGTTTAATGTGTCTGTATTTCACATCAAGTTATTCGTTTGCTGCAGGTGGGCGTTCACATTGCTGATGTCAGTCACTTCATCAGACCAGGCAACGCTTTGGACAAAGAGGCTGCAAACCGTGGCACCACTGTCTACTTGTGTGGCAAAGTAAGGAAAGTTCAGAATTTGAATGACCAGTATCAGATTTAACCCCCTAGGTCTTGTCGTTTTATGTTAGGAAACGGTGGTTTACTGTTAGAACAGTAATGTGCATTCCTTGACTACATAATAGTCAAGTTTCAGATTTGGTTGATTCAGTTAAGGTTTTTTTAACTTTGACTCTTGTGTGACTTTTTTTTTTTGTTTTTTTTTGTTGTTTCCATTAGAGGATAGACATGGTTCCAGAGCTGCTTAGCTCTAATCTTTGTTCTCTACGCTCTAATGTGGAAAGGTGAAGACTCAATATGTTCACAGACACAATAATAATTTTCATTGACAATGCAGTAAAAATGTTTTTTATTTCAATTTTCTGTCTTTTTTTATCAGGCTGGCTTTCTCTTGTATCTGGGAGTTGAACCACGAGGCTGAAATTATAAAGACCCGGTTCACAAAAAGTGTCATTAATTCTAAGGTATAGTGCCAAAATACTATGCACAATGACAGAAAATACACATTACCATCACTGTTTTTGCAAATATGTAAAAATCAGATATCCTCCAACTGATACTACTACTGCCTGCTTTCATTACATATTTGTAAGACACAATATTTCCCTCTACTGATCTGTCTGGTACAGGCATCTTTAACATACGCCGAGGCCCAAATGAGGATTGATGACACCTCAAAGAATGACGACATCACCAAGAGCCTACGAGGTCTCAATAAACTCGCCAAAATTCTCAAGAGGCGAAGGATAGAGAAAGGGTAAGGAATGGATTTTAGGGGTAGAAGAGGCACAAGACTAGAATTACAAAATGTAGGATGGTATGTTATAATGCTATGAGCTCAGGAAACGTGTAATCCAGTTAACCTACAAATTGAAATACAAATCAGAAGCAATTAGGGCATGTAAGGAAAGAATCAATAACGCAAGTTTACTTGATTGTAACTACTATGGCTGCTATAAATACTAATAGCTAAATTTAACATGAACTGTGTCATGTGTTGCATTTGATATCCTTCAGGGCGTTGACGCTGTCATCATTAGAGGTCCGTTTCCACATGGACAGTGAAACCCACGACCCCATTGACCTCCAGACGAAAGAACTAATGTAGGTAACTTCAAAAAGGAGCATTCAGCTGAATCCTTTCTGAAACCCTTTTTTTCCTCAGAAGCTCATTTTCATGCTTTTTCATGGTGTGTTTTGGATGTGTGCAAATTAACCCATCTCTTGGTTACTAGGGAGACAAACTCCATGGTGGAAGAGTTCATGTTGCTGGCCAATATTTCAGTCGCCCAGAAAATCTACGATGAATTTCCAGACTGTGCAATGCTGAGGAAGCATCCAGCTCCGCCTCCATCTAACTACGACATCCTGCTCAAGGCTGCCAAGTCCAAGGTGAGTATTGACAGATGGTCTTCAAGTTATATGATTACTTCTTGGGCTAATTGTTGTACCTTTTAATGGATGCAGGATGTTGGCAGATGTTAGAAGTTGCCAAACATCTGGAATATGAAAATTAGTAATGATAAATAAACTTTCTTGTCACCATTGGCCATTCATTTTTTAGTTGTTTATATCAATCATTCATCCATTACAGTAACTAAGTATTTAAACTCCATGTTCACCAACTAGGTTTTAAGCTCTCGACAAATGGTGTGGATTTTTCCATTTAAACAGTCATCTCTATTTGTGAAAACTTTTTGAGGTACTCCACAATCTTTCCACACACCTCAGAAGTAGCCCTGAGGAACAAATACCGCTGTTTAGCACAAAGACTGGCCTCCATGATAAAAAAAAAAGTATTAAAAAAAAAAGATGCTCAGTGTTTGATGTAAGTTTATCACCTCTTTATTTGCTTCTCTTATCAGGCTGTGGAGATCCACACAGATTCAGCCAAGGCACTGGCTGACTCCCTGGATGTGGCCAAAGTGGATGGCTTCCCGTACTTCAACACGCTTTTGCGCATCTTGGCCACTCGCTGCATGATGCAGGCTGTCTATTTTTGTTCTGGCATGGACAGCGATTTCCACCACTATGGCCTTGCTTCACCCATTTATACACACTTCACATCACCTATTAGGAGGTATGATTACACATCTGAATTTAATCTGCTGAGTCAGGCTTTTACAACAAAAAAGTGCATGTTTGAGTACCACAGTGCAGTTCTTTCCAACTTAACCTTACATAACCCTAATTTTTCTATCTATCTTTCTATATGAACATTTACCTTCTCCCTCTTCATCTGCTCTCCTACACAGGTATGCAGATATCATAGTACACCGCCTGCTGGCAGTGGCCATAGGAGCAGACAGCACCTACCCAGATCTGATGGACAAACATAAGCAGTCAGCCCTCTCCAACAATCTCAACTACAGACATAAAATGTCTCAGTACGCACAGCGAGCATCTGTTGCCTTCCACACACAGGTAAAAACATATGGACACACTGGTTTGATTTCTTTGTCAGGGCTTACAAAAAACTCCCCTGTCGTGAAGCATCTTCATAAACATATTGACTCTCCTAAAGCGAAAATCAGCATAATGTCTATTTATAACCTTATTAAGCTTTGATTTAAACAGATCCCAATAATTCACTGCAAATTTATGCTTTTAATGCAAATTGTTTCTCTCCAGTTGTTCTTCAAGAGCCGAGGCATACTGAACGAAGAGGGATTTGTCCTGTTTGTGAGGAAAAACGCCATCATAGTACTCATCCCAAAGTTTGGCCTGGAGGGAACCGTCTTCTTTGACACAAAAGACAAGGCGCCCCCAAACCTTGTTTTTGATGAAGAGGTATGGGAACAACCTTTTTTTTAATAGATAGTTAAATTAGCATGAATAAACTACTATAAGAGAACTGTCCTTAAAATCTTTTCTATTTGTGTGTTTAGGGTCCCACTCTGAAGGTAGAGCAGCACACCTTCAGCATATTTGACAAGGTGAAGGTCACCATCAGCTTAGACGACTCCAACATTCAGCACCAGAAGATCCGCATGGCTCTGATTGATCCTGTGGTAAGATGTTTAAATATAACCCAAGATATTTTTCTTCAGATTCTGCACTTCACTGAACAGCTGTCAGTATTTAGCTTTCTTTTCAGAGAGTTTTTTTTTTTTATTTACAATGTTTTGTATTTTTGTCTTTATTTTAGATCCCTGGTGTGAGTGTTCCAGCTCCAGATGTTGAACCACAGGCCAAGAAACCAAAGCTGGACCGCTGATGCAGAAAGAAGAACTTTACCTGAACCACCAAGTCTAAAAACTATACCATTAACTTTTATTCTTCGAGCAAATGTGTCCATTTTTGGATGCAGTGAAGCTACATTTGTCCAACCTCCTCATATGCACCGCTTTGCTCATGTATTCATTTTAAATGTAAAAACACTTTGTACCTCGACAAGGTCATGCAGTCGCTCATGTCAAATAACAATGTGGTAGGTGAATTGTCATTAAAGTGTTTTTTTATTATGTTGTTTTGTTTTGTGCTTTTTGTGTGCCCAGTGTGAATCTTAAATTGGTTCAATTTTATGTACTTGTGGTACATTTGTGGTAGGACAAAGTCTACCACAAAGTATACCCCATCTAGTAATGGAATATTTAAGTATTTAAAATGAAAGGATTGTGTAAACTATTGGAAGCAAAAAAGGCTGCACATCACCTTCGAACTGGATTCACTCATAATTATCATGATCATATGACAACAAGAACACAGTATATAGCTGTAGTAACTACCTTGTGTGTTTGAATGTCAGCTCTCCATGTGTGTAATAGTAAAGTAAAAGTACTACCCTTTAATGGAAGTTGAAGAAGTTTAATAGAAGAGATGGGGATAGAGAAAAAGGGTGGTGTCGGTGGGGAAATGGGGATGGGGTGAGTTGGAGGGGGTTGGTGAGAAGAGAGGGTAGGGTTGGAGTTTGGAGAAAAGAGAGTTGAGGAAAAGTTTTCAGTTGCTGGAGCTGCCCTGCTGATGCTGCAGAGATGGCTTGATCCTGACAGG
>JBAJHX010000165.1:0-11188 GCA_037176925.1 Amniataba percoides | reverse complement strand
AAACAAACAAATAAACAGGAAAATAACAGATTTCTTTAACTTTTGAAATCCACTTCACCTGCATATTTGCTCTCTAACTCATCGTCAGCATCGCTGGAAGGTTTCTACTGTGGCCAGCCGGGGCATGGAGTGAACTGTTCGTTAAAAGACCAGACTAACCAGGCATGGGAAGGGCACTGGTGAGCCAGCTCCATGAAGTCAATGCTCCTCATGGTCCTTTAACCACTGTATCCTTGTCCATTAAAGGTAACACTACACCTCTCAAAGCGCTCATAGACTCCGACTCTGCTGGTGTCAGGCTTTGTACCTCGGCCTTTTGAAGTAGCTGTAATTAAACCATTGATCAAAAAAACTACACTTGATGCAGATGTGTTAGCCAACTTCAGACCAAAATCCATTCTCCCCTTTTTGTGTAGGATCCTAGGGAAAGCCATTGCCAGACAGTTATGTAATTATCTCCACAATAATAGTCTTTTTGAAGTTTTTCAGTCAGGATTTAGAGCTCACCATAGCACTGAAACAGCACTTGTGAAAGTCACTAATGAGCTGTTGACAGCGTCACATAGAGGACTTCTGTCTGTACTTGTCTTGTTAGACCTCAGTGCTGTCTTTGATACAGTTGACCATCCTGTTGCTGAGAATGGAAAAACTGTTTGTTCATTATAATAATGAATGCTGTGTGCATACTAAAGTCTGTCATGGTGTTCCACAAGGTTCAGTTCTTGGTTCAATTCTATTTATTTTGTATATGCTGCCTCTTGGCAATATCATCAGGAGACACTTCATAGATTTCCATTGTTATGCTGATGACACCCAGTTATATTTAGCAGTGGAGCCAGACAATACTGATCATCTCCTGAAAATCCAGGCCTGACTTAAAGATATAAAGGCTTGGATGACAAGAAGTTTCCTGCTTTTGAACTGAAGTGATGCTATTAGGTCTTAAAAATAGCTGAAGAACACGTTTTCTCCTAACATGGCCGTGCTGGATGGCATTAACTCGGCCTCCAGCACCACTGTAAGGAACCTCAGTGTTTTATTTGATCAGGATATCCTCTGACACTCATATCAAGCATATTTCAAGGTCTGCCTTTTACCACATCACAAAAAGAAGGCAATTTCTCTCCCAAAGTGATGCTGAAAAATTAGTCCATTTGTTTTTTCCGGGCTATTGTAATTCAATTTGTATCAGGCTGCCAGTACACGTCATTAAAGACTCTACATCTGGACCAGAAAGCCACTGTTACATTTTAGCAATCAAATGACCGAGATGTAACCAAGAAGAAGTAGTCCAGGGGGCACAGCCTTCAACTATCAGGCCCCTGTTCTCTGGAACCAGCTCCCAGTCTGGATCCGAGAGGCAGACACAGTGTCAGTGTTTAAGAATAAACTTAAAACCTTCCTTTTCGATTAAGATTATAGTTAGGGTGGACACAGGCTTACCCTTGTTTATGCTGTTGTAGGCTTAAATCAGAATCAGAAGCCTTTATTTGTCATTGTACAAGTATAGCGAAATTATAGCAGCCTGGAGGTGGTGCTACTCCAAATTCAAATAATCAAAAGTATGTAAACTGCAGGGGGGCTCTGGGCACCACTCCCTCTTCCTCTTTCTCTGCTTCCTCTACTCGGTAATAGTGTAAACTGGAGTCAGTTAATAAACTGTTTAAAGTGGTTAAACTAGTTTTAGTAGTTAAAATTGTTAATGTGAATATGTCCTGTAAAGTGCATGTTACTGCCAGAGCCCCGGTCCTCTTTGTTCTCTAAAAACACAAACTCAGTATAGCTACAGTTTATTATGACCCATGTTTAACTCCATAAATCATTGATGATGATGTTCTCTGTACTTGTGGCATCTATTGCACGTCTGCCCGTCCCAGGGAGAGGGATCCCTCATCTGTGGCTCTTCTTCAGGTTTCTTCTTTTTGCCATAAAGTGTTTTTGAAGTTTTTCCTGACCTGGTGCGAGGGTCTAAGGACAGAGTATCACAACTGTGCAGACTACAAAGCCCTCAGAGGAAAACAAGGTTTGTGATTTTGGGCTTTAAATAAATAAATCTGAATTTGAATTTTGACCTCCTGTGCCACAGGTGCGCTTGTGCATAGTATATCAAAACATGGACACTCACAATGGAGTCATAAAGTGTATGACTCAAGGACAAACATTGTCCCCATACCAGTAGTGACAGTGGTTAGTTGGTAAGTGAGTGGGAGCTTAGCATGCTTAAGTTCTGGAGAAGAACCTGTCGATACAGGCATGACTGGTTCTTTGATACTTGGCAGATGAAACAGCAGGAAGCAAGCGGCTCCTGTTCTGCTCGCTGTTTCTCGGTCCTTGTGGTTCTCCACCTGTGATGAGTGGAAACGAGAGAAAACTGTAACACCAATGATGCAGATGGCCAACACATCACACAATTGTTAGTTGTCTGAACATAAAGAAGAGTCATTGTGTAACTGGTTTAACTTCAGTGCCATGACTACTGAACACTGAAACGGATCTGTACCCAAGATTTGGAGGAGATTCGGAGGAGGGGAAGACGAAGACGAAGCCAGGAGGACGTCAAACAGGAACACACGGTCATATCAGGAATCAAGAAGGGTAACAGATGGTCTGGCAGAGAATGACAGAATGAACCGGTGTTTAAATACTGCAGGGAGAGTGTGGCTTGATTGTAGGATGGGTCTCAGGTGTGACAATCAGCCCAGGTGTGGTAATGGGTGTCCTGTAGTAACCTCATCTTCCTTGGCAGCAGACTGATGTGACAGACAGTCACAGACAGAGGGAGACAGAGACAAACACACACACACACACACACACACACACAGATGTTTCTTTGTGTTTGTTTGATTGTTTTTCTCTGGTTCCCTCCATAGTTGTTTCATGTTTGTCTCACACAAGAAAAGACATTGCTGGAGACTGCCCACTGTGATGATATGTTGTTTACGAGTATAGCAAACCTATCTCAGTTAGATGCCTCTAAGGGGAGGTGCTGTTGGAAAACCGCTCAGACCAGATAAGCCAGCTGTCTCTTCCTTGTTCAGTTGATGTTTTATCAGATGACTCAGTGGAGAGGTGGCTGAATTGGGCCTGTTGGTTTCGCTCCTGGAGTTAAGGGTAGTGAGACGGAAGGTAAGCCGTTCACTTTGCCGACATATGATCCAGCTTATGTTGAGTCATCTCATGGCTCTCGACTGGATGCTTCAATGGAAGTGCGTCTAGCAAAATGGCCATTCAAATGTGACAGTTGGAGCTGCAGGCCCACTCGCCTGCCTCAACCGCTCCATCTGCTGGTACAGGGTCCTTGGATTCTGCGGCCACACTTGATGTGAGCAAGAACATTCCCCTAGTTCCTATCTTCCACAAGTCTGAATTGGAGTCTTACTTTGGTGCATTTGAACACAATGCCACAGCTTTACACTGGCCATAGGACATGTTGTCCATACTGTTGCAGTGTAAGCTGACTGGTAAGGCTCAGGAGACCTGCTCTTCTCATTCCACTGAAAACAGTCTAGTTAATTAGAAGGTGAAAGGTGTTATTCTGCAAATTCATGAACTGGTGCCAGAGGCTCACAGAAAACGTTTCCGAAACCTTTAAAAGACCTCAAACTAGACTCATGCTGATTTCGCCATAGAAAAGACAATGCTGTTTGACCGTTGTGCCTACATTGCAGCCGGCTGCGACTTTGGCTGGTAAGTTTGAGTTCACACATAAGACTATTTTTGCTAAGCGTGACTCTGGCGAAAAAGATGGTGACACTCTTGTCTAATGGCAGGAGACAAGAGGCAGAGAAAGCAACAAACCCCCTCCATCAGCGGGACTACACAGGAGAGAGTCAGCAGCTTCAGGTTCCTCGGGGTCCACCTCAGTGAGGACCAGACAGCTGCTCAGCAGCTGCCTCCACTTGCTCATCAGGGCTGGCGTGCAAAAAGAGGCTGCAGACAGTCTTTCTGCCCTTCCCTTTTGTTGTGTTTGCCTTATGTAAAGCTTGCTTTCTGTTCTTTGGGCTGGGATGTATTTGATTTTGAGTTCAGTTTTTCATGAAACCTCTATTTGGTTTGGTACCTTGGTTTCCTCTTTCCTTTTTCCCTCAGGTTAATTTTTACTGTTGCTCCCCTCATCCCCTGGACCCAACTATGAAATGTAATAATCGTTAAGGTGCAGTTCCCTCAGACACACAATGTATGCAGACATGAGGAAGGATTCACACAGTATGAATAAAATAATTTCAAACAAGATCACGAGGAAGTATGACTTGCATTTGTAGGGGGGCAGTTCAGCCTAAATGGAGACCTCATGTTTTACGGATATAGCAAACCTCTCTCAGTTAGATGCCTCTAAGGGGAGATTCTATTGGAAAACCGCTCAGACCAGATAAGGCAGCTGTTTCTTCCTTGTTTAGTTGATGTTTTATCAGATGACTCAGTGGAGAGGTGGCTGACAGTCTTTCTGCCCTTCCCTTTTGTTGTGTTTGGCAACGTGGCTGTCTTGGTTTGTTTGTAACAAACTTGGCTTTGTGAAACGATTGTGGGGGAGGTGTGCTATCTTTTTGTTTATTGTCTCTTGCCTTTTCTGTGTTCACTTATTTGCTTTTGTGAATCAGCTTTGTTCTTTGGGCTGGGATGTATTTGATTTTGAGTTCAGGCCCACTTTTTTTAGTATTGTTTTATTGAGTCATGTTCTGCATTGTGAGGAGTTGCAAGAAATATAAATGCAATTTGTTTGATATCCCATATGCTGTGTCTTTCCTTTGTTGGCATAACTGGCATTTTTTTTATTCTTTAGGCATTGTCAACCTTTAAATAACATTTCTAAATGTCTATTTGGTGTAGATATTGCACATTTTAGATGAGCTCACATCATATACTTACTAGAGTACTAAGTGCTTCGTAACTACCTGCAATAATGAATTTCGGTATTAACAACTGCTTATAGGACATTTACTAGCTAGTAGTACATGTCTGAATACTGTATATACTACTACATTTTGAAATGGTGAATTCATAATTTACAGTATGAAAATACAATCATTACACACATTGTAAATGAGCTTATTAATGAATAGTAAAACTTTTATAAATGTGCTTATAAAGTATCTACTAATGAGTAATAATGTCAGAAACGTGCTTTATAAATGATGAATTTAGGATTTTCTAACTAATTTGCTTATCAATGATGAGTACAACGTTTATAACTGTGCTTATAAACCACAGACAATTTCAACTCATATTTCCGTGTCAGAGAGGAGTTCATGGTCAGGGTGTTGATGGAGAATGAGAGGCTAAAAGGTGACAGGTTAAGAGAGGTTCTGTGCTTCAGAGCATCGTGGCTTCAGGATCCTCAGTGAACATCCTGTGTGACCTCCCCTCGCTATAAGAAAGTCACGCCTCTCCTTCATTCCTTCATTATCTCCTCGGAGTGGAAAGACGCAAGAAGACGCAAGCTCAACTTTTCAGATTTCACCACCTCCACATTTTTTCTCCGTGCAGTTTTCAGTCACCTGCAGACTCCGGGTTGCTGCTGCTCAGGGTTACTCACCAGGTGGGGCTCTACAAGTTATTTTCTGCATTCATACCTAAAAATATGTATGTATAGTTTCCATATAACTCTGAAGTATTGTGAAAATGCTGCGTAGTTGCTATGGTATTGTTAACGTAGACTATGGTGAGTCATAACCTGATGGTGTTGAGTGTTCTTAGTTTTTATTTGGACTTTTAGGTGGAGAAAATGAACAGAAAAACCTGTTCCATTTGATAAGGACCCTGAAGGCAGCATGTTAGAGGCAAAGTGAAAGTGATATTAACATGCTGAGCGACGTGAAAACCTTTTATGCATAGCAGATAAAATGTTAACTGTGTCTGACACACACTATTAAATTTGTTGCTATAACATTATTATTTGTATGTGGACCACTTTGGACTGGGTCCAGATGGAAAACTAACAAACTTAGACTTATCAAACCTGTGCTAGATTATTCCAGAGAGAATGAACATTTATTAAAACACGTTTTCAGAGTTGTGAACCTTTATTCTCCATGCAGAAAAGGCACTTTTTACAGATCACTTTGGACTGGGCCCAGATTTAGTTTCGGTACTGCTAACACAACTAGGGTTATTTACTTATTACTTATTTGAAGGTTACTTATTTAAGTTCATTGTTGCAGATCATGGACAAGAAGAAAGAGTTCGAAAACACAGAGGAGCTGCTTGCGGGTAATACAACTTACATCCTTTAAGCGATGTGGGGAATATTTTATCCATGAATGAATTTCAAAAGGTAGAAAAGCAAAACAGTGTATCAGACAAGATGAGGGTACTTTTGAAAATGATCATTTCAAAAGCAGAATAGATCTGCCCGAGCTTACCAGCAACTGCAACAGCTTTCAAATCTCAACACTGCAGTTAAATATCTGCCTCATCTACACTATGTTTATTGTGAGTGACCCACAACATGCATCAGGGTTCAGTTATGCCAAACTTTTGACTTTTTTACAGATGGAAATCAAGTTTTTGAAGGACAGTGCCACACAAGTTATGATTATTGTTATGAATACTTTTAGGTCAGCCTCCTCCAACGGTGGATGCTGTTGATGGCGGCATTATTACTAACAGAGTCTTAAAAGATGTACAGGCATCAAAAATCAACATGAGGGTTGAAGCAGAAAACACTGGAGGAACTGGGAGTTCTGGTGAGAATTCATATTTCTCAAGTAGTCTGTGGAGTATGTCAGCTTAAAATGTAAGTTAATAATAACAAGAATATGAATAATATTGTGAATAATAAAAAGTAGTATAATAATAAGTTGTTGTACTTAAGTGAAACATGTGTCTGCTCTTGTTTCACCAGTAAAACATGTTGTCCATCTTTATTTTGAACAGCATTTTCAACAGTGACTGAGTGTGTGTTTTTGTTCAGGATATCCTCCATGGCCGGTTCGTCCAGGACTTTATGCGGGTAGTGGCAGTGCTGTCTGTGCTGATAAAATGACTAACGTCACTGTTGAGGGTGAACTGGACCTCTCAGTGTCTGCAAAATCTTCAAAGTAACATACAGGTGACATTTCAACGCCATCTTAGTGGAGATTTGTTACATTTGTTATCTGTACAAATTAATTATGTGTCTGTGTTTTTTGTCCACCCCTCACTCATAAATCAGAGCATTTAACAATAAAAGACAACTTTCTGTCAGACAAAATTAAGCTGATCCTCACACTGCTGTCTTTTCAGGCAAACACTGCACCCCGCTCAGGTATATACACACACACACACACACACACACACACACACACAGTTTAAGTAGAAAGCCTACAAAAGATGCACAATGATATATCTGTTTGGGTTTTGGGGATTTCTTTTTTTTTTGTCATGAGTGACAAATGTTTTTTTTTTACTCTTCTACAGCGTAGGGTCATGATAAACAGTGGGGTCAGCCTGATTGTGGAAAAAGAAACGAACCTCCTCTAATTCAAAACAATGCTTCGCACTACTTAGCCTTTTTTAGTTTAGTTAGTTTAGCTTTTTTAGAGTAGTTTGACACTTTGCTAGCTAAACTATGCTAACTGTCTACCTGTGTTTCACTACTGAGCAAAGCTGGATTTTATTTCTTACTGATTAGACATCTGCTAAGTGAGCTAAACATGACGAAACTTACAGTTCTTCTGTCCATCAATTTTTTTGTACTTTTGAATGCTGCTCAAGGTTTTAAGCAGCTGAACTTTATCTCAGCACACGAGGGAAGAGAACTGGACGGATCACAGAGTGTTGAGAAAAGGAGCTGTCTGCTACATAAAAATGGTGTCCAAGACTTTGTCAAAAAAGTTACACTTCCAAAAAAATATAGACCCATTTCATAAAATAAAAAAGCAACAAAAGTTAATTCATTGGTTAATTAAAAAAAGATTCAAGATTCAAGATTCAAGAGATTTATTGTCAGCAATCATTAGTAATGAAATTCGAAATCCCGGGCTCCCCAAACAATGCTAAAATATATAAATATATAACTATAAAAATATATATACACAGACATATATATATATACACACATATATATCTATGCACATATGAACACATTTATATAAGAGTATTAAGGTAAATAAGGCTGTAATAAATAAGTTATACAACAAAATAAATATACACTATAAATATAACTGAGCATTTACAAATATACAATAACATATATATATAATAGAAAAATATATACAACAAAATAAGGTAAGAGTGGTGGTGCTTAATGTGATAATAAAATAAAAAAATATATATAATAATTAAGATTTTGAGTTGATAAACATAACTTGCTTTCTTTTTAGGGCACTGAGCACAAGGTGGAGCTCACTGACTCCCGGAGGGTGTATCTCTTCATTTACTTCACTTCCTTCTGCAGCGTGTACAACACAGATACATCATCACAGAATTTGATGCCCATTTCACAGAGAGAAAAAGTGTTAATAACCTGAAAGAACACTCAAGTTATTTGTAAAGGTCAACAGTGCCCAATATTCTCAGGCCCTATTCACAGTTCAGATTGTGCAAAGCAGTTGTGGCAATATGTAACATATAAATTGGTATGGAGTTGAACAAATCAGTAAGCTAGATATCGAGCCATTGGCTGTGAAGATGTGATGATCTGTACTTATATCTGTCTCTGAGCTTCTGTAAAACTTGTTTTATTCTGTCATAACTTCATATAAAGTTATCTTTTGAAATAAACCTTTTTAAAATCTATCTTTCTACTTTCTTTTTTTTTACATACACAGGGAAAAGGTCATACACTATTGTTTTCCTTTGAAGGGTTATAACTAAATATGTGAAAAGGTAGTGACAATGGGCCAGTTCCTATTACAAAGTCCACTTTGGCAGCCACTTGACTCATACCCTCTAGAGGTCATAATTTTACAACTTTTGTGACTGAAATTTGGAAATTGCCACTGCAAACAATGTGCAGTATTTAACAATAACATAAATATAGCGCTCCCCTCAGTAGTCATATTGATGAGGGCAGGGTTTTTGGGTTGTTTTAAGGTATTTATCAAATGTTTTAACACTGATTAATGATTATCTTGGATCTCTTTTTTAAAAAACACGTCTGTTTTTTTTTTTAATCTACCTATGAAATAAACTTTCTTAAGTTATCGTTTTAATAAAGGCGAGGAGGCAACGTGTGGAACTTTCAATTTAGTTGAAACAATGGCGAATAATCAATTTGGTTGCTAGACAACACCATCCTGAGAATTTCAGTCTTGTACAGCAGGTTATAAAAGCACACAGGTTCGATACCACTCAGGCAAGATAAATGGTTCAAAGATTTTTTTAAAAACAATATTTTATTAACACCACATGGATCACACTACCCAAACAAGTAAACTAAAAATACACAAATCTATAAATGTTACAAACCAGTTACTTAATAATACAAAAATAAAAAAAAACCCAAATCAAATTAACAAATCATATAACACAAAAACCCTCCCACCCTAAACAGCAACTCAACTGCATAAATAAACTCAAATTAACAAAACAAAACAAAACAAAAAAAATAGTAAAAAGAACTGAATCAAACAAATATTAACATAAACAGAATACAAATAATCCAAAAAGGGCAGTGTAACCCCACACTTCATACACACTTAAACCAATGGATGTCAGTAGAACAGTAGAACAATGTTTTATCACGATGTAACCAACAGAGTGAAAACTTGCATCTGGACAAGGCAGCAGCAGTCCAAAGTAGGTGATTAGCGTTAGAGAGAATGGGGGACACCCTCCATCACACTCGATTTGACCTTTAACCCCAAGGTCATAAATCTAACTTGAGAGGTTGAACTTTTGACCCCCCCCCAAATGACGTAAGTGCCCCCCAAAAACCCTACCCACTATGACATAACCACCCCGCCCCCTCCCCCTATCCCCCCTATGTGCGTCAGCTGCAGGCAGAACCCACGACTGTGCTGAAAAAGGAACGGCCTCTGGACTTGACGGAAGGATTCTGTATGAAACCAGCGAGTTTTACTTTTACCAATTAAACAAGGGACAAGAGGAGCCATGTTTCCCAGCCATTGCAGCCTTATCCTACAGTGACTGGGCAGTGCTGTGTAGGATGACGTTTGATCAGTGTTTCCACCAGGCTGATGAAGATGAAGGGGAATACCAAGAGCCTGCTAAACGGGCAAGAGTGGAGACCTCGGATGAAAGCAATGACTCTCCGCAATGCTGTCTGGCAATCTCACAGCTCAGCCTTGGGTCATATGTATTTCAGAGTGCATCCGGTATAATGGTCTGGATCATCCGAAGGACTTTGTCTTGGAATGCTTCAATTTAGAGTGCGATGTGTTTCGTACAATGCTCTGCATCCCGTATTGGACATGGAACCAAAAGATGCATTCCTAGAGTGCAAGCATTACGTCCCTGTTTCATTTCTCCAGGGGGTAGGTGAACGATGTCTCGGTGAAAAGAGTACTTTTGTTGTAAACCCCACATTCTCCACACCCCTTCCACACCCATCTACAGGATATAAGGAGGCATGAGACAATATAAAAACTATGTGAATATTTTTTGGTTTCTCCATTATTTGTTGCCCATATTGAGATCATTGCTATCTCTATCACAGTGCAATACTGCTACCCAGTGTACAGGCAGGTTGTCCGCTGGGCCTATTGCATTCTAGGCTGCCACATCAGGAAGCCTTTGCCTTCATGTGTTGTGTCTGCCATCAGAAGACATTTTCCAGAGGAGGGAGGGATTTACAGAGTTTGTGAATGGCCTCATTCGGATTGTTAGAACCGATTCTTTAGTTGGAAGCCCAAGAACAAACCGGAGCAATCTTCAGTTATTATAAGTAGAATTTATTCAGGTCACAGGTAAAGTAATACAGTGCTGGGCCCAAAATGACAGAGCTTCTGCAGGAACTCAAGTCAGGTGGAGCCCCGATTTCCGGGTGTGATTCACATTTATCTTCTTGGGCTGGTATGGCCCCATACAGAGGGTGGACTTAGACGACACTGAGTCTTATTGGCCAGTTATCTCTGACGTGAACAGGCTGACTGACCACATGAACTTATGGAAATGTGGTGTGTCTGTTGTCATGAGTGTCTGTTGTCCTTGAGGCGTGTATCTAAAACAAGTGGCAAATTAATGAAGAGTTTGTGTGAACATCAGATTCCTGCTTATCAAGCTAAAGGTCACACTGTTCTGATGAAAT
>JBAJHX010000164.1:0-11200 GCA_037176925.1 Amniataba percoides | reverse complement strand
GATCCTACTGGAAACAAGTGCTTGTCAAAGGTTCCTATGTCCGTAGCAAATATGCATTAATCGGCATTGGGTGAAAGTAGACGCTATTTCGGCTGGTTGATTGAGTCAAACGGTGTGTCGCATTTTTGCGACAGCAGGCGTCAAGGGGTTAAAATGTTTTTACTTACTGACAGTGAATTATGCATTTTTTTTAGCTGTTTTACGAGCTAATATTATAAACTTCTCACATCAGTATACATTCGTAATGCCAGAAACGCTCGGCTTGTTTGGATAATGTTAGCTGACTGTTTACAGATTCATTGTTACACATGAAAGACACAGAATAGAGCCTAAATACATATAATAACATAACAGGGACCATGTAAACTGCAAATACAAGCCCAACATGCAATATGACTGAGTGATGGAATCTTGTTTTGTTTTAATTAATACAGAGATGTAGTGTAAAAATATGATATCTGTCCACTCTGCATTGTGCTGTGATACAGTATAAGTATGTTGTAAAGATATATTACACAGTAGTTGTATATGCTCGCAACAGACAATATATGAGAAAGTTGTTGTTTTGTACACAGTAAACAGGAATCGCGACGACAGCCAGGGGCTGCTGAAATATCTGGAGAGAGCAGACGAGATGTTCCTGCAGCACCACGAGGACGTGAACGACGCCTTTTACTCCAGAAGAGTGAAGAAAACACCAGAGCTTTGTTTTGGCTGATGAGGTGTATGATGGCATTAATGGAGGGTCAAGCAAACAAATAAAACAAAAGACTTTTTTAAAAATGTTTTTATTTAACACTGTACAGTACTTTTAAATGTTTGAACATTTTGTATTTACATATCAAAATAAACAGACACGTTCACTCATTCCCCCTGTTAAAATAGTCCATTACTGCAGCTCTAACGTCAGTAATTTCTGGATTACGGTGCTCAGGTAATGCCACATGCAAGGCTTTTGTTTTCCACCAGTAGTGAGATTGTGTGAAAGCCAAAACAACAGGTGACCTCTACCTTACCAGCAGCCACAATATTACCTGTAAAGGCAGAAATTGGTGTGTCAGTTGTTTATTAAATTTGTTTAATTGCAATGTGACTGATGCCAGTGTGTTCAATGCTCGGTAGGTAACTAGCGTGTTAGCTTACAAAAAAGGCTAAAAATAAGACCTTACGCTCAGAATGAAAATGTGTTAGATAGGTACCTTTCTTCTTGAATGTAATCGCTGCATATAGCAATCTCGCAGAGCAGCAGTAAAGCATCAGAATAGTCTTGTTTGGATGTCTGTAGATTTTCAAAGCCAGGGACAACATCTGAAGAGGCACGGCGGCCGCCATTGTTGTCTTCTGCCCAAACTTGGCGTTAGTGTTGCTGGGAAACCAAAGACATACAGAGTGACGTAATGACGAGGCTCTCGAGCCTGCAAAGCTGGTGGAAAGGCAAACGAGTTCTTGGTAGGTTCCCAAGTTAGATCAATTGAGAACCGGCTCTAGCACCAGCAAAGAACCAACCCTGGAACCACTTTAGTGGAAAAGGAGTACTAGAACCAGCCCTCCTGAACTCTCCGAAATCAGGAATATAAATTAAAGGTGAGGTAATTCACACAAGAAGACTGAAATGTTTATGGCTTGCCTGCTACACCTTAGAGTTAGAAAAACATTTTCAGAGACTCCACAGCACCAGGATCTTAAGGTGTCAAAGATAGAAGTCTTCCAGACTCTGGTTTACGATTACCTTTCCAGGAAGGCTCTGCATCTGTGACACCCCAATCAGATTAACACCCCAGAGGGTTGTTAATTATGCTTTCACACTTTTCGATCCTGCCGGGTCACAGTAGGAGACGCCAAAGACACAACTTCACGTCAAAGGATAATTTCTTTGACAAAACAATTGAGATTTCTTTAAAGACTGATTATATCCCTATGTCCTCCAATACAACACCTCTTCCCTCTGGCTGTGGTCTACGTGCACCTATCTTTCTATTTGTTACACATCACCACTGTGAGAATCATTCTTTGTTCTACCTCACTCTTACCCCCTCCGTCATGAAGATAATACCAGATACAAGTCATTAATTCAAGACTCATTCCTGAGCAAAGACTGAATTTCTGTGTTACTAAATTGAAACTTCTTTCTGAAGGTGAATTACACATATAATCAAAGTTTGGGCGGTGTACTTTTTGTTAATACTGGATTCTGAGTAGTTTGATGAAACTCCTACTTCTGTAGGTTATAGTTTAGGTTAGTTACAATTCTACGTATTTAATCACAAATATTACATGGAGTCAAACTGCCATCCTGTGGTGACTGTTAATGAAGCTCTGCTAGTAACCTTTTATTCATATTTGAGCTGAGACCCAGTTAGACTGATAAACCAACCTGTTTTCACAGTATGTTACTTTCACATTTTGTATGTATTATGTTAGTCCAACTTTAATTTGTAGTTTGTAATTTATTATTTTTGTAGCAAAAACTTGACAATGGCAATGGCGGCACAGTGGTGTAGTGATTAGCACTGTCGCCTCACAGCAAGAGGGTTCTAGGTTCGATCCCCAGTTGAGGCAGGCCCTTCTGTGTGGAGTTTGCATGTTCTCCCTGTGTCTGTGTGGACTCCCTCCGGGTACCCCGGACTCTCTCCACAATCCAAAAACATGCAGGTTAATTGGAGAATCTAAATCTAATGGCCCTGTGACTGACTGGCGTCCAGTCCAGGGTGTAACCCCGCCTTCGCCCTAAAAGAGCTGGGATAGGCTTCAGCACCAGTGACCCTGAGTGCAGGATACATATATATGTATGTATATAAGAATGAGAATGAGCCACGGCATTTTTAAAACACAATAACAACAATAAACACGATCAGAGATCACTGCACAGAAAACAAGCCCGCTGAGCAACAACAAAGTGCAGACGTTTCTTTGTGTTTGTTTGTTTCTCTCTGGTGGCCTCCATTGTTGTTTCGTCTTTGTCTAGGACAAAAAAAGATATTGCCGGAGTTTCAGACCGCCTCATTATGACGACTCCACTGACGCTAAGGCGGTGCTGTATTGTAAAGGAAAAGCAGTCGAGCCAACCCGAGGTGAGCTGAGTAGGTACTACTGGGTACTAGTAGAAAAGCAGCATAAGTTGTTTGTTGTACAGTCAGACATCCCTTTCCTTCTAGTAAGGTGGTGCCCCAAAGTGTAAAATTTTATCCAGAGGTATATTTTGCTACAGTTGGTATGACTTAACCTAGCATCTATGGTCTGCAAATACTGATTTAACAAAGCTGGCTATTATCTGCCCATGTTCAATTAGTTATTAGGTGTTTGAGATATATTACCTTTGTCATGAGATGGTCAATATAAATCAAATGCTGGTGCAGTGCTAGAATCAGTATGTCTGCTCAGTATAATAACTGGAAGCAGGAGGTCTGACAAGTCTGACTGTCCAGTGGTAAAGAATGCACAGCTGTGTCTTATTATCAAAGTGATATTGGTTTGGTACCATTGTAACTGTAAAAAGAGAAACTTTGTCTGGTCAGTATATTTTGCAAAATATGCTATTTTGTGTTTTTTTCATGTAGAGAAGAGGATTTGCTGATGTCTTCATTTTTCATTTTAAATACAGTGGAAATCATTCAATTCAATGAAGATTCCTGTACAAAAATTCTGTTTAAACAGTTTGCTTATAGTAATTAGTTTTCATTTTGGGTAAAATAACGTGAAACAGTTGTGATGGAGACAGAGAGTGAATAAGCATGTGTGCTGTTTGTCCAGCTTTGGTTCTAAATAAATAACTGTACAAATGTAAATTTGTTGTTAACCTGCATGAGACAGACAGAATAAAAGAATACACTAAGAGTGATCAATTTTACCTGGATAGACATGGTCACTATAAATGGTCTCCACTGTACAAAATATTTAATGGACACATGCTGTATAGGGTTCAGGATCACAGAGGGGGTAAGAGGGGGATAGAGTCAGAGGACCAAGGCCCTCACTGGAAACAAGACTAACCCAAACCACATTCTTAACATAGTTGTAGTTATTTACCTGAACCCAACCAATCCTTAATCATCACAGCTCAGGAAATGGTCACTTCCATCTTAGGACCACTGGTTTCATGACTTCACCCCTCTTGACAAGAAACTATAGTACATCAAACTGAGCTAATGTGAAAAAAAGAAAGAAAAGACATGTCATCAAGTGAATCAAGCTGCAAATAAGCTTCTACGGCAGTATATTTTTTGTTTTGTTGTTGATTTGAAGCAATAAGCCATCATTCAAACGGCGCTCACACAGTGGTGTATGCCAGTATTAATGCAGCCCTCTGTAGATTTATAAGCGTTGGCAAACAAATCACTTGAGAATATACCTCCTGTTTCTCCAATTACATGCATCCATATCATTCTAATTACTTCAGCTCTAGCAGTCTAAATTTGAATTTGTGATTATGACATGAAGATCTTTCATTAATATTCAGCAATACATTCTTTTCCATTCCATCTTTAGGGCGCTGGTAGAGAGAGGGGAAAATGGAGAGGAGAGAGAAGAGCTTAAAGGCTTTTAAAAATATAGATACAAAAATCACACGTATACTGGATAATTAGCTCAGCGAGGCAGGATGATTGTGGGAATGGACGGGGGAGGCGATAAGCTAGTGGATGATTGTGACTCTTTAAAGGACGAGTCAAACTGTTGAACTGTCTCCTCCACTGTCAGTTGCAAGACATTATTGTTATCTGCTAATAAAGACCATCTTAAACATTCTAGTGACGGATGGAGAGGACAGACAAAGAGGTGGGAGGAGATGTGAATGGAAAGGCACAAAAAAGGCACATGAATGGAGATGAGTTAGTGGCCTTGTTGCTGGAACGAAAGCAGA
Source organism: Amniataba percoides (assembly GCA_037176925.1). Classification (NCBI taxonomy): domain Eukaryota; kingdom Metazoa; phylum Chordata; class Actinopteri; order Centrarchiformes; family Terapontidae; genus Amniataba; species Amniataba percoides. The sequence goes on along the minus strand of JBAJHX010000164.1, from coordinate 6,342 downwards.
GGGTGACCTCTAAGTGCACCAAGCAGATAAAGAGAAATGACTTTAGATGACGGAGCTTAAACCCTGGGTAACTGAGAATAGTTGATCTTATTTCTAACCTTAAAACCACAGTTTTAAAGTTTGATACACTTAAATTGAGCATGCTCTCCATTACCAATCTGCAATTGTGGAACGTGGGATTTAAGAATATTTAGGAGGCCTGGTTTGTGATTGTTTAACACAACTCATTTGATTTAAATTGTGTGCTGGTTAGTATGCTGTGATGTTTTTGGAATATTTAGATTTATCTAGTATATCCAAAGATGTCTGTTATTGCTTTACATTTTTTATTGCTCCTTTTTTATATCTATGTGCAGTTTCTTTTCAAAAATACAAATATATACCAAATTACACCTGATGTCTGAAAGTAAAGAAGGATGAAAACTAATTTTATATTGTTACATCAAACTAAATACAAGCGATTAGTTAATGTTTGCACTGCATAATCATGCAAGTATCTGATATGTAAAATGTTTACTGTTCATTGTTTTTAGTTAGCTTTTTCTATCCTCACACATATAAAAGAAACAAACCTGAAGGTAAAATATGGTTACATTTTGGCAAAATGGACAAATGTCAATTAAATCCAATTAAGTTTAACACTTTGAACAAGTGCACTGTAAAAATAAAAAGGCTGAGAAAACTCAAATTTTCAAGGCAACATGATGCGATAGATTTTTGAGTTTTCTCAACAATTTCTTAAGTCGTTGACTTAACTAAAATTCTCAAGTTACAATATGAGTTCTGCCAACTTGGAGTTCTTAGTTTATCTAACAAGGATATTTGGGTAGGAGCAATAATTAATTTCTTAGTTAAATAACGTGTATTTTTACTTTCAACACAGATAAAAAATATTGTGGGATAAACAAACAATTCCTCCTTCACCATGACAAAACTTGGCTTTTATACCAATTAAAATATTTTTGAGAGACCAACAGTGATATTCTTGCTGCATTAACATAAAATGTTTTCACATTATGTATGTTATGTATGTAAATAATGCGCTGCAAAATATGACAAAAGCACAGCTCAAACTTTGCCTTCATGTTTATTGGCAACATTACAATAAAAGGCATTCAACATGCGTCTGGCCTTTAAATATGTGCCACCATAAAACTCAACAGGCCTCCACAACTGTTGTTCACTCTTACTTAACTAAAAGCTGTTAAAATCACTGCCACATAAAAGAATCTGGGGAGAAAAAAATGAAATTACAGCACCACTTCTTTGATCAGAAATCTTGATAGAACTTACGTGGTTAAGATGACTGAATTGCCTGCTTCAGTAAAGTGCAAGCACATACAAAGTACACACAGTGACAATACCATTTGGTTAGGCCACAACAGAATATGTTTTCGACACATTTTGTGAACTGGCAACAGACACTTCCAACATTTTGCTCTTTCTACAGCAATAGCTTTGTTTTCAGCGACCTTATGCGCTGTGAGCATCGAGAACCAAGTTCAAAAAAGATGAACTGGAATGCCTCAAAAGTATAGGACATCTCCTTTGGATAATCAATGTTCATAGTATACAACAGGCCAAATAGATATGCAAAGGCAGTGCAGAGGTCCGGCAAGTCTTACAGGATGATGACCCCTTCCAATACAACAGCCACATCAGCTGCATTCAGTGGATCATCGTCTTCAAAAACAGTGAGGATGGCAACAGTCACATCACGAACCACTTGTTCCTCTGGATCACTAGCCTGTGGAAACACAGAATGGAAACATGGTTTAAAGTTAATGACAGCTAGGAGACAGAATAATTCCACAACTACACAATGAGGCTACATTAAGAAACATTTTGGAGTAAATGCAGCCATTTCCCCCCAAATTATGCAACATTACACAAGGGGGAACATGTCTGTTGCTCTTTGGAATAAGAATAAAAAATTGAATTCTGCATTGGCTGAATCGCATTGGCTATGAAATCACACAGTCAATTTTGAATTAACTGAATTTGTAAGAATACTTACTGAACATTCCAGGAAAAACTTGGAAGTGTCATCTCGGACAAAGATGGGGAGACCTCTCAGAGCTGCGGTTTTCCTATGAGCCAGAATGTCTGAGGTCTCAACAGAAAAACACAATCCATTAGTGCAGTGCCATCTTTAAAAGGTACACTTGGCAACTTTTTCATGTTAATTAATCATCTTCCTAAGTCGGTAGATGGTAAAATGACACATTACCGGATAAATGAAGACCCCCTGGGGCCCCCCCACCCTGCTATCTGCAGCGAGAATACCACACTTGCAAGTTTAGGGACACCTACCAGGAGACTCTGAGTCTCACAAAGTCTCAGACATTGCGAGAGCAGGAACGCTTTACAGCAAACATTGTTTACACACCCCACAGAGGCAGCAAGCTATAGACCAGGCTAGTGGTTGTTGCCAACATGTATTCATGGCAGAGGCAGCAAAGAAACACAGAAAACTCTTGTCAGATGAAGTGAAGAAGAAGTGAAAGAGGACTCCACACAATTCAGCATTGATCAAACCTTTCCCGAAGAAGAAGAAGCAGCTGCAGGTTGGACGCAGACCTCACGTTCCTGCTTTCAATGAGTAACACAAGCACAATGATATTTTATATTTGTGTGATATTTGCACACATACCATGTGTTGTAACATTTTTTCTGAGACAGCAGGGGGTACTAAAAATGCTAAAAAGTTACCAAGTATCCCTTTAATTTCACAAAAATCACCTCAGATCAAATCATGCTTTGGACTTCAGAATTGGGATGAATACTTTTTATTCATTCACTGGTAAATGTGTCTAAATTCCGAATTTCCAGATCAAATATCTAAGAAAATTTGCATATATAAATACTAATTTGCAAATGTAAACAAAAAGCCTTGTACTTTTATTTTAGGTAATCAATTATGTCTAGTAACCAGTTGTGCTTGCTTTAAAAATAAATGTTTACAAATTATAATTCAAATAGTTATCAAATGTCACCAATGATCCATTTGCATTTGCTGACATACTCTGACATCAAATTCAGCAGTTTGATAGTCTATGTGTGAATGAAATCCTACATGTATTAGCTTCAGACATTTAGAATAAATAACCTTTTCATCAAGTGCATCAAGGATATCCTCCATCCTCTGGCCAAAAGCTCCCTTCCTAGCCCGGTAGTTTCAGCAGGCGAGGCACATACATGTCAAGGGATGCTCTGAAAGACTCTAGGAGGTCTTTGCTTGTGATCCGACGAAATTCTTGAGAAATCTGAAAAGTGACATAATTTACAGTTGATAAGTATAAATCAATCCTACTCAACTGCACTCACTGCAATGAGCATTATGTGAAACAAATAATTACACCAATCTCAGCCTTACTTGCTCACACGAAAAAAGTGCAGGCCACCTCTCTCGGACCTCTGATACCATGGGCTGCCCCTCAACGATCTCTTTACGTCTTAGGGAAAATGTCAGCTCCATCTTGTGCTGTATAAGTGTTGTGTCCCTTCTTTTCTTCTTCATTTCTTCAATTAGGTGGAATCTTTCCTCTTCAAAAGTCACATCATTGTGGTGTTGCGGATAATCTGGAACATGATTAACCTCTCCACGTTTGGGCCTTTTCAGGGTGAATGGACTGTTGTCCTCAGCACCACCTTTTATTTTGCTGTTCACATCCACCTCATTGCAGCCTGCACGACGCAGCTTGGATCTGAAGTTTCCAAGCTTGTACTTGATGCTTGTTTTCCATCCCTCATAGCCTGTGATGCTACCTGGCTCCTTAAGGCATGGATACTTGAGAACCAGTGAAGAAGCAACAGATTCCAGTTCATCTCTCTCAGGGTAGCTTTTGATTTCAAAAATGGCCTGTGCAATTTTGTCCAAAATTTCCATTTTAATTTCTCTGGTTACATCAAGGCCCTTCTTTGAATTTTCATAAACATCGTTGCCCTTTCGCAACTGTAGTTCCACGTCATATGAGAACTTAGGGATAGGAAAGGGAGAGGGCCACCGTGTGACCTGCCTTAAATTGTTCTGGATGGAATCAGTAAAGCTACACCTGATATCATCAGAGTGGACACTGGCTGTATCGACAGAGGACACTGAACCAGTAGACTGGTTAAGAGAAGAAGAATCACTGTCCCAAACAACATGCAGGACTGCACGCTCAGCTGGTAGTTCAGACATTGTTGTCAAATTGCATAGTGCATTTCCAAAGTCTGGATCTTCAAACTGCAATGAAAAATCACCTTGAAGTTCCAGTCTCTCTTTAATAACAGCAACAAGCTGGTCCACAGATTCTGGTACTTCAGAAAGCTGGAGTCGCTGGGCTTCTTTTAGAGAGATAACCACACGTAGTAACAATGCCTGAAAAGTGAAGACAGAACTAGTGAAACTATAGTCAAAAGTATTTGAATTTTTGTTGCATTATTGTTAAGCTACGCAGGGCAGACAAGGTAGGACCCAAATGCAGGACACACGCAGGCTCCAGAGCAATGTTCAAAAAAGGTTTATTAACAAAAAGAGTCCTTCACAAGGCAAAATCCAGAAACACAAAAATCAGGCAAAACTCAGAAAACTTACTTGACGACAAAAACATCCAAAGAAACAACGCAGGAAAAAACCCATAGGCACAGATACATGGACGTGACATGAACATGACTTGACATGACTTGACGATCTGGCAACAAGACAGGGGAAGACACAGACTATATATACACAAGGTAACAAGGAACAGGTGGACACAATCAGGGTGGGGCCGACAATCAGACAGGCGGGAAACACACTGTGGCAGGAAGTAAAGGGACCTGAAACATGAGGGAAAGTAGATTTCAAAATAAAACATGACATGCCAGAACAAGGAACCAGAAACATGACAAACATGGAACTTGACAAGACGAGACGTAACCAAAACCAGACAGACGTGAAGACTACTCAAGACAAGACATAACTAAACACGGACTAAAGTCTGTAAAAAAGACGTGAACCCTCAGGTGGTCGGTGGCGCCGAAGACGTGGATCCTGAGGCGACTGACGACGGCGAAGACTCAGACCCTGAGGCGGCCGGTGCCGATGACGAAGACGTGGACACTGAAGCGGCCAGCGGCAGACGTGGATCCCCTCGAGAAACAGGTGGAGGCCAAGCCCCTCTGGTGGTCGACGGGCAAAGCCCCTCTGGCGGGCGGCGCAGGCAAAGCCCCTCTTGCACCGTGGCTCTGGGCTTCTCGACCTCCTCGACCGTGGAACTGGAACTCTCGGATGCTGTGGTCGGGACACTTGGGGAACTTGAGGGTCGGGCGGCAGACTGCTGACCCGGGGATTGGACTGCAGACTGTGGACTTGGCGACATGGCGGCAGGCTGCTGACTTGGTGACATGGCGGCAGGCTGCAGACTTGATGGACTTGAGGGTCGGGTGACAGACTGCTGATCCGGTGACTGGACCGCAGGCTGCACGACGGATGGCGGCGATGCAGGCTGTGAGCTGGATGGCTGATGGGCTGGCTGAGGCGCAGGCTGGATGACAGATGGTTGCTGTGCAGGCCGGAGGCTAGCTGGCTGGGTTGCAGGCCGGAGGCTAGCTGGCAGAGATGCAGGGTTGGAGCAAGCCAACTGAGGCGGGGGTGCAGGCTGAAGGCTAGCAGACAGAGGCTGTGGCTGTGGTTGTGAGCTAGCCGAACTAGCAGGCCGAGATGATGGCTGTTGCTTGGCAGGCAGGTGCGGCAGTTGTGGCTTTGGCTGGGGCAGTGAGGTCAGGCTAGCAGGCTTTGGCTGTGACTTGGCAGGCAAGGGCGGTGGTGAAGAGCTAGCCGGGCTAGCAGGCTTTGGCTGTGGCTTGGCAGGCAAGGGCGGTGGTGAAGAGCTAGCCGGGCTAGCAGGCCGAGGCTGTGGCTGTTGCTGGGCATGCTGGAGTGATGGCTGGGTCTTGGCAACTTGAAACTGTGGCTGTCTTGGGGATTCCAGGCTCAAGAGTCTCAGGCAGGTGGATCAGCCGGAGCACAGGTGGCGGCTTCCGCAATGCCTGGCATAATTCCTTAAGCAAGCCTGGAACCCTCTTAATTAAGAGTCACGGATTAAACTATCAGCCAACACGCGCATACCTGGCCCCTGCCATTCTGGGCCCATCCTCGGGTACTCCTCAGTGAAATCATGGATGAGTTGAAACAAAGTCACACTCTCCTTTGGGAACAAACATGGAACTTGACAAGACAAGACGTAACCGAAACCAGACAGACGTGAAGACTATTCAAGACAAGACATAACTAAACAACATGACACATGTAACATAGACAAATCAAAACAGAACAGACATGAACCACACACACACACACACAGGACCGATCATGAC
>JBAJHX010000162.1:0-11248 GCA_037176925.1 Amniataba percoides | reverse complement strand
GTGTGTGTGTGTGTGTGTGTGTGTGTGTGTGTGTGTGTGTGTGGGTGGGTGGATGGGGGGAATGGGGGTATCAGGTCATTAATTCACCTGATGGTTCATAAAGTAATGACAAAAAAACAAGATGTTTGCTATTCTGTTTTCTCAATTAGACCACCGTAAGGCATGCAATTGGATGTTAAATTTTAAAATCTCAAAATGTCGAAGAAGGAAGAAATGTTGTAAAAAATAAGTCCGTTTTTATGAGTGTTGATTTCCATTTTGACTATATATTTAAAACTATTAAACCAAAGTTACATTTTCTTTTGTTTTCTATTTTTAATTACGCGGTCAGGAACAATGTTGTGAGCCTTCAGCCCACACAGGAAAATATGAGTAAGTCCATCACAAGTGTATCAGAACTTAACAGATTGGAGGGTGTCTTAGTCCAAATGGAGTAACTTCATTAAACTGAATAGCTGGGATACAGGCTGCTGTGAATGAAGAGCGAAATAGGGACAGAAGGACAGAGATGGAAAGCAGAATAAACAGAGAGAAAAGGACAGATTTCTCCTCGTTCATCATTGCGCAAAGAATGAAAGGATGATTTAAAGCTCATCACTCAGGGGGACAGAGGCAAGAGAGTGTGGGAGGGAGAGAGAGAGAAAGAGAGAGAGAATGAGAGATGAGGAAATACAGAAAGAGAGAGGGCAGAGGGAAGAGAGGTACAGCGAGAAGGAGACAGGGGTAAAAGAGAGACTTCTAATTATGCTGACTACCAGACCGAAACTGACAGGCCTTCTACACACACGCACACACACACACACTAACACACACAGGGGTCACAGGAAGACAGTCATACACAAACACACAGACACACAAATGTTCACAGAGGCAAAGACACATTCACATGAACATATGACCGAAAGACACACATTCACACAGATTCAGGGGGACATGCACACACATCCGTGCATTACTTCATAAACACACATGGAGTCATGCATAAACACACTGCACTGTTATTTCCACAACCCTCTCCAATGATCCCTCTGACTCTGTTGCCATTTGGTGTACCTTTTGTCCATCACACCTGATTTAATCATAGACAGACACAAACTGTGGATATACTGAAATCCTAAGATGGACGCCACACAAACACACATTCATGACCTGGTTATGAAGAGAGTCAACAGATTTAGCAATATTGTTTAATTAAAAAAAAAAAAAAAGCTGTCAATACACATTTTGATACTGTGTTCTGCCATGAAACTGCATTAATCCAAGATGACTACAGCATCCGTCCCCAATAAAGAAGAACACTACAAACTTTTTAAAGCCGGCGTTCAAGTCTACAGGGCATGTGTGTTTAATACTAAAGAGATTTTGGGTGGGGTATCATTTTAAGCAAGGCATCCTCCCCTCGCCCCCAAAGACTTAAACAGAGATGCTAATTGGCAAACAGTGAAAGATTTGTGGTTGGACCTGGTAGCTCCCAGGTGTGAATATATGCACTGGTACTAATGAGGAGTAGGGTTTAGCTGGAAAAGAGCATGCATGCTCAGCAAAACCTTCCCTGGATAAAAGAAGCTTAAAGACAAAGAAGAAAATCTGCTTCTTGAATTGAGTGGATTTAATGAACCCTAGTCTGCAATATAGGCTTGATCTCTTTCATCAAAGCAATATCTCATCTTGAATGTCTTAAATAATACACTGCAGAAAAAAAGAAAGAAAGAAAAAAACAGAAGCTTAACAAGAGGCTTATGGTGGCACTCGTCACACGAGTCAAGATAGACATTTTTTATTTTTTATAGTAGAACTAGTTACAGAAATCAGTTTTCTAAAAAAATGTAGCATAGGCTTTAAATAGTGCTTCATCCAAAGCTCAGTGTAGCCTCTCTATCACTACAGTTCTTCAAAATGAAGGCCCCGACATCTGCCCCAGCCGTAACACTGTGTTGGTGCAGTAGGAGATCAGCCGGAGAGGGCTGTAGCAGTGAATGGCAGCAAGCAGGAAGGTGCCTGCAAGCTTGTACATGTGCGTAGCACTGCGAGAAAAAAACTTTACCTTGCCAGCATCAGGACGGAGGGGAAAGCATTCTGCTATTAAAACTTTCCAGACTCAAAGGATCCTGCCTCTAAGGATTATAAACTTCAGCGCAGTTCGATGCGTCAGATGAGCCTTCAAAATGGACCCGCGGTTTGCATTTATTCCTCTCAAGGGTACCTGTAACAACACACCCACACTACAGCAGCACTGCCCTTAGCCAGAGAGCTAATACACGCTGACAGACTACGGCTCACACCAGCCTTCACAGACATTGAGTAAAACATCACAGGGAGAATCATTTTTAAGATAATTTCACTTCACACATCGCAAAATAAGCTTGATGATTCTGAGGGAGTGAAATCAATTAGGCCTACTAAGCTTGTCATTTTCCACGGGGAACCCTGTGATCAATATAGCCATTTTCACATGGTGCTGACTTCTAAATGAGGAAACAGTGAAATTACCCTATTCTTCATTTGAATGGGACCCGCGTGGTACACCCTCAAGGTTGCCGGGCGTCCCCAGTTCCTACTTGGGGGGCCAGCAGTGTCTCCATATGACACATATCTGTGTGGGTGTGCACATATCCTGTAATATAAAATATTACCCTTATCCTCAGCAGTATGGCGACATTACGCCAGTCCAACTCTTGAGAAAAATGTGCTTTAAATTCTCTTCCATCTCTCTCTCTGTGGTTCCCTCCGTCTGTTTGTCTGTCTTTCTTTCATCTCTCTGCCGCTCTCTCTTCCTCTCCCTCCATCTCTGCCCCTCTCTGGGGACCTCAGTGATACCAGATTCGCTTAAAGGGCTATTCCGTCTAATCTCACTGACTCTCATTCATGATTAAAGAATGGCTTTCCCGGCGGAGTGAACTGACCAATGAGATTCATTGCAGACAGACAAACCATCCAATCAGTATTCAGAACGCGGCGGCACTCAAGCTCCAGAGGCAAAATGAGATGTGTGTGTATTAGAGTGCGTTCATGAATGCGGTGTTAGTTAATTTACATGAGCTGTCCGTGTCTCTTGAAAATGATTCATTTTCTTGAGGGGGTTTTGGAAGTGAAAAAGAAAGAAAGATGGGGGGAATGTTGAGGAAGGGAAGGGCAGGGTTCAGAAGAAGTGACAGAGAGGTAGACAAACTGAAAGCAAAAAAAAAAAAGTGCAACCAAATGAAGAGTAGAGTGGCGGGGGCAGACAGGGGGAGAACGAGGAAAGAAAGAGAGGCGACGGCGGTAAAAATGCAATAGAGAGAGACAGAGCAAGAGAGAGTAAGCATGTTTGAAACGTCCCATTGGTTCCTGCTGTCAGGGACGCTTGTCAGCCAAGAATTAGACTGCTCCACGCTGCCACTGACTGACAGTTGGCCCGCGGTCTAGACTATACCCTGGAGTGGTTGAGGCTAAATAAGGGAAATGCCTAGAGAGAGACAGAGGGAACACACCGGGCTGAAAATCAATTTATAACACTGTCAGTCAGAGGCAGAGGGGGACGATGGGATAGAGATAACGGCGGAGAAAAAAAGAGAAAAAGGGAGCGAGAGCAAGGGAGAGATGAAGGGTGGGAAGGGGGACACACATTAAAGGAAAAAAACAAAGGCGAGATTTGAGGAAAAAGTAAACAAATGGGACTGATCAGGAGAGGATGAGAACAGAGGGGACTCTTTGTTGTGTTGTGGGAATCGGAGGGGAAGAGAAGAGGAAGCGGTGGAGAGAAGAGAGAGCGAGAGAGAGACAGAGAGAAAGATGCAGACAGACGCAAGCTACTCTGCTACAAACACTCAATGAAGCCACTGCAGGTGGCAGAGCCTCTTCAGATAATACACCACTGTTGAGAAATAATTGGCCCCGGCTAATTGAAGACCTCCAAAATGCTGGCATGAGAATTAAAAGCATCCAGCACCGCCGTCACCACAGATCATGGATACGTGACTGCCAACTCTGGATAACTTTGTTCATTTTGAATGATCAACCGTGTCGTGTCCAGGTTTAAATTCTCAGAACGCACGCTGTGACTGCACAACTATTCATTTAAATATTAATAAGCTAACCTGTAATCACTATGCATACAGTACTTGTGTCAGTTTTTAATCACTTCGCCATTGTTCAAGAATTGCCTGGCAGAGGGATAACATACTGTAATTATAATTATTATTCACCTCCTTTAAGCAGATCTAATGCAGGGGTTTGTACCCGCTTTTTTTTTTTATTGCTAAATCCATTATGCAACACAGCCTCCAGCGGCCCGATATGTGAGATATTAAAGAGGACGTTTTATTTATCCCAACGCGTCTCTAAACACAAAGAGACACAGTTGGAATTTAATAAAAGTGTCCAGAGGAGAAGAGTTTCTGTGTCTTCCCACTAGAGCAAAAACTACAACCAAAACAGGGATAAACATCAAATTAAAACAGAAATCACAATCAGACTCCGCTGCTGTAAAACATAAAATATTTAACATTTAGAAATGTGAGGCTGAAGCAGGAAAAATAACCATAGTTGCTCAACATGGGAGCATGTATGAGCCAACAGAGACTGCCACTGAATTGTATCAAGACGTGTGCAAAAGAACAGAGAAGACATAAAAATAGACAAATACATGATCATCACTTTGACTTCATCTTTTTTCTTTTTTTTTTTTCCATAATACCTCTTCAGTACAGCTGTTTACTTGCTTACAAAAATCTAACTTTATTGTTAATCAGAGCTTATTCAATGCAACACTCAGTCAACAGTAGCGGGGAAATGAAGTATGATTTAGCCAGCAGGGTCGGCCCTTCCATTAGTCTCTAGCTGTTCACTAGGAAATGCTCTTTTCGAATTGCTTGCTAGCCCATTTCAAGCTGACAAGGTTCTGCTGTCCCATTAGGCTATTGTTGTCGAGAGTTATGCTGAGGGTGGAAATTACTGGGTTAGATGCGAGTTAAGCCTAAACCCCTGGTGCTGGTGCAACATCGGGACGGTGGAAGTGCGGCGTAGGTGAGTCCGATCGTCGCGCTCAAGAGCGTGTGGAGGAAGATGAGTCAGTGGATGCCAGGATTTACTGTTGAGCCTTGTGGGGGAGGAGTGAGTTTAATTCCTAAACAAAGTAAATGTGATGGACCTTTGTAACCTACTGGCATACAGTAATCTTGCTCTATAACTTCAAAACAAGCCGGCTGCGGTATGTGGGCACCCATTGTAGTTTAATAGCGTGGTTACATCACACCTTTTGTAGTGGTGAAGTACACAAAAGACCAAAACAGATCCTTGTTTATACAACAAATGAGAAAGATATAGAAGCTCATGCTGAATATTTCTGCTGCCAGTAGGTGGAACATTCAATCAAGGCCTCTACAGCTTCTGCATGACTCAACACTGGACATACGAGGTTTCTGTAACACACATACATATTCAAATCAAAATGGAAACCATCAGTACACCATGCTGTAGGAACATAGATTTATAGTTTATAGCGAGTCCTTTAAAATTCTGCAGGGCTTTTATACCTTCCCAGGAAATAGCTATAAATTACCCCATTCATTGTTACTTTCATCTTAATGCCATTTCACCTTAATGCGTTTTCATTTTAAACGTGATTAGGCTTTCAAAGTCAAAGCACATGTCATCAGATAAACCGGTCTTTTCATGTGGCTTCCGACCGACGCAGGTGGTTAATGGTGGTATGTTTCTATATGGTACTAATGGCTCAAACCTTTTGACCAGTGTGCCTTTGTACTTTTGTTCCTGTTTTTTTTATTACTTGCAGTAATGAGGTAGTTGTCCAGTGTGTGTATTCACAGGCGGCTGTTTCATTTCTCCCTGTTACTATGCAGCGGACTACCACTTCCACTTCGGTATGATAACATCAACCAAGAGTAATATCACTGCCGGCAGAATGATCCCAACAAAAGTTACAAGTATTGTAACAATTGTTGTGAGAAAGCTCCTGTGTACGGGAAAATCCTGACCGTTTCCTTCACAGACTGGAAAAACTAAGATATGTTTAACGTGTGTGTGTGTGTGTGTGTGTGTGTGCGTGTGTGTGTGTGTGTGCGTGTGCGTGTGCGTGTGCGTGTGCGTGTGCGTGTGTATATACATAAAAATTTATACATTATATTGCTTGTGGCCTGCAGTATACCTGATATGCATTGTGGAACTAAATATGCAATTATATTATATATCTTCTAACATTGTCATACAGGTGCAAAGTTACTGTGCACCATTTGCAAGTGTTCACAGAGATGATCATCAACAATCAGGACCAAGACTATAGTGAGGTTCCATGTTTTAAGACACTGCCTATAAAGAGGACTATCCACATCCATCATGACTACTAACACTAAGCATATGATGGTGTGGACTACAAGCAAATTAAGATAAATGTAAATGAAGGTGTTTTACATTTGGGTACATTATCCTATTCTGTTCATCTGTTGGGAAAGAATTAGCACTACAGCAAAGTGCAGGTTGCAACATCCAAATTATGTGAAATTATAGTAATAAGCCATTATATTTGCAGGGCATGTCTAACTCCGGTATGCTGCCTTTAATGGCAGCTGGCTTAAATGGCAGCTTAGAGGACCTCTGGCTTTGCACAACCTCAGCGGCGTAGAGGAGGGTGAGAGGAGCAGTAAGCAGTGAGGACAGGAAGCAATGGGAATAAGCAAGCACTCACTTTCACTAATAAATTAAAAAAAATCTGCTTTCCAAGAAAGTGGGTCACTGAGAGCAGAGAAAGAATGTTAAGCAGAGGGCTTTTTTTTTAGTAAATACAAGCTTGCGTGTGTGTGTGTGTCAGAGCATTGCAGAGGAGGAGTGAGTGAGAGAGTGGGCGACTGCTTGGGTTTGTCATTGTTAGAATTTACAGTATTTCCATATTGAGAGTTGTTCATTGTGCTTTGAAAACGGGAACAGAAGAGCGAGAGAGAAAGAGAGAAATAGGAAGATGGAGCATTACTGTCCTTAAGACGCTTACTGCAATGGAGTGTTTACTACTGACTACTAACCAAAAACATTGGTACTTTCTCCTAAATGTGTTTGTTTCTTTTCCCATACTGCCTTCCTCCTCCATATAGCAACAGCTTGCTTTCATACATACAGCCACGGCGGGATGAGCGCACTAAGAGGGCAATTACAAGATTCACTCTCAGGATTCAAATTTCATTTCCTCTTGTCTCTAGATACAGGAGAGGTGGAGCGGAGGAGGCAAACATGCCAGCAGGGCAAACATTTCTCTGTAATTTACTGATTTCCCATTACAATTCTTTTGATTTCTAGGTTACCACTAAACCATTTTGCTTGTTTCCAGCCATTTTAGGTAATAAAAAGGAAGGCAAAGCAAGCAAGTGGTTAAATACGCTAATCTTTCTACCTTAACTAGTAAACCTTTACTATAAGACTATTTTTACTGATCATAACAACAAATGGCTGCTCATATACAATGTAATCCAGATAATTTATAACAGTTTGACCACACTATTACAATTCCTCTAAACTGTGACGTTTAAATATACTGTATCATGCTACTTGTATATTTGTTTCTGTAAGATAACAGTACTAATGTACACGGCTGCACAGACACACATAAACACAGGTAATTTAAGGCCTCTGGACATTGGATGAATGTTGATGTTGTTTCTGGGGAGAACAGTCTTATATATTCTGTAGCTTCGGTATATCAGATTATGAATTCATAAGAGGTACATACAGTGCATTTGCAGTAAAGTGGGCCAGCTGTGCAAATGGATGTCATGGTAGGACTGCACATAAAGCAATCAAAGCACCAAGAGTCCCTTGTTCTTTTTCTTTGTACTGTAGAAAAATTTAAAATCTGTAAATTTGCCTCTTGACAAACCAGCTATGTGTCCTGGAAATTCATAATCTGAGATGTGAGGCAATAAGTTGGCTTATGTTTATGTCTTTGAGGCGGCAATATATAAAGAACAGTGACACTGATACATCAGTTTCAGTATCAGATTCAGCAAAGCAAACAAAAAAAAACTTGTTAGAAAATGGGTCAGTATGAGCAAATACACACCACTTGACCACATACACACATGCTTGTAACAATTCATTATAACAAAAACTCTTATTTTCATCCTTCTGTTATGGTTATGTTTAAGTTCTCACACAGACTTAGTGTTAGGACTGTCGTTTCTACTTTAACCACACAGCTTTCCTCACACTCTTTCACACACAAGCACACATGCACACTTCTCGCTCTCATTACACTGCTGTGAGACAAAGCGTTGGTTAAGAGGAAGGAGTCTCAACTAGTAGTTGAATAATCAGCAGTTATATAACAATCCTGCTGCTTTAAAGGCTGAATCCAGTCAGGGTACTCTCCCAGAAAGGACTGTAATGATGAAGATATCAAAATTAATGTCCTTCCTTCATACCCGGCTATCATAGGCATCACACATAGCTGACAGAGCTGACTTCACAGCAGGAGAGGAGAGGTGTTCAGTCACATGTCCTTGTCCTGTATATGAATACATTTATAACAATACATATATGTACATGTAACAGTAAATGTAGCACATTCAAATACATTGAAACACCAAAGTGATTTTAAAGGCTGCAGTTTGTTGTAGTGAATGTTCACTGACTCATAAAGCTCAGACTTATCTTGTGTGACATAGCTACTCCAAGCAACACCATTTGGATTCATCCAGTCAAGTCTTAACAGCAAAAGTGCATCACAAATCGGCAAGGACTTCTTTACATGAATATTCAGTGAACACTTCCTGTTAAAGTGAGGGCCTCTGAGCACAGGGAAAAACAAACCTTTAATATGAACTGAGTTGAGGATTCAGGAAGTTAAGTCTCGTCATGAGGAATCAAAAAAACAATGAAGAGAAGTGGGACCAGCACTCCACCACACAGCATTGCTCTGAGCGACAGCTCATCTGCTCCATTGTTTTTCTGTTTCTGATGCAAACCTTTATGCGTTCAGGGAAAATCACCTTTCCTGCCACATGTTCACACATGAGCTGATTAACCCCACGAGCGGAGCCTTGGGCGAAAATGTAGCATGCCAACTCCAGTTTCAAGATCAGTGATCCGTGTGATGATGTCACTGCCATGGGACACTCTAACGGGTTCAACGCCATAATCTAATCTACACATTGTCAGATCACATGCAGCTTAAAAGCTGGGGGTACGTTTTTGTTTTGATGATAGAAATGGAAAATGCTACCTAACGCAGCTCAAAAATCATCTCCCATAGGTGTCTGCTGGGTTGAGATCTGGTGGCCACAAAGACGGTAGCACATGATTCGCCCATTTATTCAGGATTTCCAATTAACGTGACATCCATTTGTGGATAGAAACCATCTAACAGAGGTTCCAGTGGTACTCAAGACAATTGACCTTGACCTTTAAATCACTTGGATCAAGATGATTGTCCAGCTGATTGTCTCAGCTGATCATGTTTTATTCACCGAGTCTTCATGGGTGTAGTAGCAAAGCTCATCTGAGACCTCTGAACCACACGTATCCATGGGTGCGTGCATGCCAACCCCTCCCAGCTTGCCAAACAAATACTCTTTTTCACACACACTCACACGCACACACACACACACAATCACAGAGTTGACATTTCCAAGGTTGCCAGATTAGCAGCAATCCAGTTCCTCTCTCTGCCAGAGTGGATCAATGAAACACTTCAGTACCAAACTGGGAAATCTTGATACACAGACTTTCCTACACACACTAATCAAATTATTGCTATTATAATGGACTGCACAGGGATCTAATTAAACCATATGCAAATGATAATGTTTCTGCTCATATTACTGTTTTTGCACAACTTTGCAATGTGATGACTAGTGACATAAAGGGCAAGTGTATGCAAAATTAACAGCTAAAGGCATGTGAAACAGCCCTAAGGCATACCTTTTGATTATCGTGTCTCTCACAGTCATTTTTGTGCTTGCCCTACTTTTTTTGAGAATTCTATGGATGTTGCTGGAAGCACCCTAAAGGACTTTAAGAGATTTAATATGAAGGCAACTGATAAAGCTCTAGCTTCCAATTTGAGTTGATGAAGAACATTTTCTTACCCACCAACATGCGTCCAACATGATGTCTCATTTGACTGCAACCATGGATATATGTTAGTGGATGTTTCTTCATGTTGTTGGAATAGCACAAACTAATGCAAACTACTGACTGCTGTTCATACTTCTGTCAATACATCGTACTCCTAAAAAAGCGACACCGAGCCGTCACATAAGGTATTACCTGCTTGAAATGATCTGCAGTCTTTGTTCTCCTCCATAATTTAATATAAATCTGAGCATATTAACAAACATTCCAATAAGCCACAAACCGTATATGCTATAAATCGCACTATAGTATTTTCTAGAGTGCATGAACTCCCTTCAGGTAACGCTTGTGTCTTTGCTGCCAATAAGTGCAGCCTCAAGAACACCACAGCTATGAGAAGACTGATTTTGTGTCTTCCCATGACCACTCCATTTCCAAGCACTCTAAAACTTTTTAGTCATACTCCGAAAAAATGAGGGAGCATTTTAGCCCTTTTAGACTCAGCCTTCTGTTAAGACACTTCAACTCTCTCCGTTAAAGAGATATGACGAGTTTAGAATCTCATCTTGAGAGACAATATGAATCCTGTGCATTGTGCCATTTCAACAGAGTGGTGAGTCTGAGGACGGTACTTAAAAATAATGTTTAATGCATAAGTGGAAGTGCTAAAGTGAGTTGACTCATATCTGAGTGGCACACATGGAAACGCGTCACCTGCAAGAGTGTGCCTTCATACTTACTTTAAGATGGGATTCGGCTGAGCACATATGCACTTTTTCCAACACAGACTTCCATTAACTCCACAGGGGCTTCATATAATCTCATCTGGCAGGTGACTCATAACTGCCATTGCACACATCTGCAGGGGCTATAAGACACTTGCTCAAGGGACCAGCATGTCATGAGGGAGTCTGCAGGATGTGAGGATGTGTGTCAGTCGCCAAGGCCCCTCATTTATTTCGAATTCAGGGATTTCAACTAGCATACCTCTAAACCTGAGGTGACTGTTATCCCACCTTTTGTACGTCTGCACTATTCCGGTTATTCTGAACACTCACAATTCATTGTGAAGTCCCATCAGGTGATACTTTCTGGAGTTGGCCCACTGACAGTGAGTTGGAAACTGGCTCTGAGGGCTCATAAAATTTTGGTTGGAGATGACACATCCAAATAAGCTGTACAGTTTCTGACT
>JBAJHX010000161.1:0-11252 GCA_037176925.1 Amniataba percoides | reverse complement strand
CCCCTAAACTACTTCTGGAAATCCTGGGAACTACAAGTAAGCCTGCGTTTTGAGAGCGCAGCACTCTTGGTGGATGAGAGTATAATCAAAGCAGATATCTCCACAGACCATGACTTTCATTTCATTCAAACCAGACACATGTAAGGGCTATTCTTACACTTTACACAGGTCTATTTTCTTGCGTTTTACATCTGAAACTACAGTGATGAGTGCTTCTAAACTATGGGTGACCGACACTTAATACTGTGTGTGAATGCATCCTTTGTGACACAGATGCAGATCCAAAGCTGCTGCTTATGCTACGTCTCTGGTGTAGACACGGTATAAAATTGAATATATGATGATTATAGGCACATATGATGTAGTACCTTCCTCTGAACATTAGAAAAATAATTTTAAACTGTGAAATATACATTTCTTTCTGACACAATAGCTAGTTGAAAGGAGCTATTGTTCAATTAAATGACAAATTCAAAAATCAACATAGTATATTTTGGAAATGGCTGACAGTGGTGTCAAACCCTAACCCAAAGATCTTAAACAAGCAAAACCATTGCTATCACCCTAATTTCTAACCTAATCCCGAAAGTAATCTCAACTGACCACTGGGTGTTTTCATGAGTCATAGATAATCCAAAAGGACCATCTGGTACCCTACTTAGGGTGCTGATTAATCCTGGACTCAGCCCCCTGCACCCTGCCCACTCCTCTGCTAACTGTACATACCACCCACCTACAAGCTGTGCACGACAGCCTAATCTGAGAAGCATTTCTGGAAAAAATACAGGCACAACTATATTCTACTTTTAGTATCTTTTTTCTTTTTTCACCTCTCGTAAGCAGGGTTAATACAGGATGAGCGGGAAGTTTGCATTAAAAAATTATTTTGCAATTTCAAGATTATAAATAGTTTCGAAAAGAAAAACAAGTGTTAGAAAATAATTTATACATACTCAGCAGCTCATGCTACATATATCATGCTCTCATCATGAAAAATGTTCATTTAATTTATAGAAATTTAATTGACAAGTGCATTTTATTAGACATACATTTTATGTTCAGGTGTGTTTTTATACTGGCCAACTGGCAGCAGCAGATGTTTGTGGCATAATTTTCACTGGCATGTCATCTATTAGTGAAATATTAACTCTTATATTTCAGGTCCCTTGACTTCCTGTCCTTGTGCGTGTGCCCTTGTATATAGTCTGTGTCTTCCTCTGTCTTGTTGCCAGATCATCTTGTCTCATCTCGACATTGAGCCTGTCTTTTCTGATGTTTTGTAAAGCTTGTATAGTAAGAGGTTTTGCAATTGATATGAAATGACATCTTAAATTACATCCTGTGTGAGTGGCTTTCATTTGGATCCAACTGCTCTGAGCCTTGTGCATTATAAAATGTTTCCAAATTGATGTTGTTCATCCTCATCAACTAGATGCTGGAAGAGACTAAGCAAGATATGAACACAGCAGAGAGCAAATAAATACACATCAAAGTACTGCTGACATGGAGCCCAAGCATCCACCACGGTTGAAAAGGTTAAATGGAGCACCCCCACTCGCTCTCCCATTGTTACATTCAGGTAAAGGAAAAGAAATACAGCAGGCAACTGCTGACAGAAAAGAATTGAGATCCACTCAACTACAAGTATGTTTGGTGGAGGTGGCTTGTCATTGGGTGATCGAGCTGCCTCACAAAGCTACTTTTGAGAATAGACATTCTGAAAAATGGCTTTATGCAAACAAGTTACATACAGAAGGAAATAAGCTGTGGTGGAAGATATTTGCTCTGTTTTATTTACAAAGAGTTAATATTTGTGTTTAAGGTTCTCTGATCTCTTGCTTTGTTGGGTATACTTAAGACTTATGAATATATTTATAAACAGTGTGATATTCAAATTTCAACTGCTGTCTTTATTGCCAACATTACATTTTAAAACGTAATTCTTGTACTTCTACTCTCAGTACTTGAGTACATTTTAAAGACTACAGACTTTTTTGATATTTAAGTACAAAACATGTTGAATACTTTAATATTTCTACTTGGGTACTTTGCTTAAAGAAGACTTCTTACTTCTACTCAAGTAATTTTTTGGCAGAGTATCTGTACTTTTACTGATGATGCTGAGTATGGATGTCTGCTACTTTTACATATCTGTTTGTACCTTGATTGTCTTCATAAACCACAGCCTGGATATAATGAAACCTGTCAATATTTTGTAATAGTTGAGTCAAATATATATGTTACTGGGGATCTGTTTCTGATGATGAGCTTCGTTGAGATAAAGAGATGAGCCAATCTATGCTGAGTTTGACACGGCAGAGTTTATTCACAGCAAAGTGATGTCTATGGTCGAACGACCAGTACACATGGTGTCATGCTACCAGTCCAGAGACCGATGAACATACATGATGCACCCCAGTCCGAAGACTGGCGAACATACATGATGCACTTCAGTCCGAAGACTGGCGAACATGAAGTAGACTGAGCATCTCTGTCTTATATACCTAGACTGTTGTGTAAATGATATTCAGAGTCTCCTAGTCTGTCTACTTCTGTGGCTATTTAAGGCACAGCTGCGAAACATACATCTTACACATGTCAGTACAGAGGTTTCTTTCCTTGTGTCAAATATCTGCACTGTTGGTAAATGAGTACTGCTGGGCCTTACTCTCGACGTTTTGCAATTCCTTTTCTGTACGTCGTTCTATTTATTCCCACAGCAGGTGGTCTGTGACTTTCATGCTCATGGCAAACTTTTCACAGTCACAATATACATTCTTGGATGGTTGCAGCTAATGACATGTGCCTCACAAGAAGGAAGAGCTACAGTGGGTTGGTTTTTGATTTTCCATGAAATCAAAGGACCATTTTTGTTTAAGTTCACACCCAGCTCAGTAGTGCTACATCTGTCAGTCACATTTTCTGCCTAACTTGCATCACTGTGTGCTTGCAATCCAAGTCGCTCATTGTTACTTTTTCTGTGACATAACTGCTTCCCACTTGGGCCCTTATGATATCTCAGTACATGTTTTACAATGGTCCAATGCTCTACTGTTGACCTAGAGAAGTACTGTGAAAGTTTACTCACTGGATAACTCGGGTCTGGTTTGGTACAAGTTCCTAAGTAGATTAAGCTGCTCTGTACTTCCTGATATCACTTATAACCTCTGCTTTGTCAGTATAGTTAAGTTTTTGCTCACACATTGTTGTCCTTGGCTTGCAGTGTTGCATGTTAAAGTTTCTCAGTTTACACAAGTCTTTCATTTTGAACTTAGCTGTGAGCATAATTTTGACATCCTTCATCACATTTTCATCACTGGCTGCAATAATCACATTATCAACCCATATCACAATGATCACTTTTTGGTTTTCTGTTTCTTTTGCGTAAACACAATGGTCAGCTGGATTCTGGATAAACATATCTTCACTCAAATAATCATGTATCCTGTTCCAATTTCTACCTGATTGTTTTAAACCTTAAAATGACTTTTCCAGTTTACACACCAACATTTCACCTCTATCAGATGCAACTTCATAAGCCTCTGGTTGTATCATGTACACTTCAAAATCGATTGACGCATACAGGTAAGCAGTTCTGACATCCACTTGATGTAAAATCAGGTTCTCATGTGATGTTTTTTGCATTAACACACTTATACTAGTCAGGTTAGCAAAAGGTGTAAAAGTCTCATCATAATCTACACCTAGCTTTTGGATGAAACCTCTGGCTACATAACTTGCCTTGAATTTTTTGACACATCTGCATTGGTTTTTAAAGTATAAACCCATTTACCCCCCACTGCTTTCTTACCCTCTGGTAAGATGGTTACGAATATGTGTTGTTTTTGCTCAGTGATTCCATTCCCTCGTCCAATGCATTAAACCATTCTCTTGAGTTAGGTGAGGTTACAGCTTCCCTGAAGGTAAGGTGTATATTAGTACCAAGTAATCTATATTCATCTGTACCTCGTCGTCTTTTGCCTCATTTACGTAGTCATTTAAGTAGGCTGTTTCTTCCTCACTCTGACAGGGCAAAGTGGAGCCCTATGTCTATCTTCATCCAGTTGTGCCTGGCTCTCCTTAGGCTTAACTACAGGGACCTTTTCCTAAACCTGCCTCTGAACCAATAGAGCATGTTTTTGTCTAGTGTGGTGTCAATTCCAAACTCTGTGTATATGTGTGCATTTCAAAAGGCCATTACTTACTAGGCCATATTATACTGCTATGTTGTTCAAAATTCAAAATTTGACATTTACTTATTTAAAGCCCCAAATCACAAACATTGTTTGCTTCAGAGGGCTTTACAATCTGTACAGCTGCAACACCCTCTGTCCTTAGGCCCTCAAGCTGGGTCAGGAAAATTCTACAATTCTACAGTTCTACAATTTCATTTAACAGGCGCTTTTGTCCAAAGCGACGTACAACACAAGCAAGAATTCAGACATAAGGAAAAACCCTTAGTATGTGCAAAAAGTGCTTAAAGTGCAATTGGTCAAAGGTGTTACCATCTAGTGGCTGCAGAAGTGCCACCCCCACCCCCCTCCCTTTTTTCATTATTTTCTTGATATAATGAAACCAAACTAATCGCAAGTGATGATCTCAGCATCTGAGATTAAACAATCTCAACATCACTACGAACAATGACATTCAATATACAACATGACACAACTTTGTCAGTACTAAATAATTACTAATGAGACATGGATTGTTTATATTGTAACTACAATAATAAACATGAATCCACTGTATGCTCGTATGCAACTTTATTAGCAGCTTCCTCGTAACATTGCACCAACAACATAACATGAGTTTAACATCAAAATCTCTGGTAACCTTCTCTCCGCCCCAAAAATAAATTATAAGAAAAATTTCACATGGAAAAATAAATACGGCACAGAAATATATTTTTCTTACTCATTTTGCTACTTTGTGGGTTAAATTTTAGCACTCATTCAGACTCAGATAATAGATAAAATGGAAATCATTATTTCTTTGGCCCAGAGCCAATGCAGAGAAGCCAATACTGGAGTAATATAATCTCTTTTCCTGGTTCTGGTCAGCACCCGAGCATGTAATAATGGCTAAAGATTAGTGTCTCATAGGGACAAGTTTTGAACTTGTTTTTAAAAACCAATAGAAATTCTGATTCCATTAGAAACACAAATTGTGTAAAATGGAGATTTTAGACCTCCAGCAGACCTCCCATGGAGAAACTCAAACCCCATTAGAAACAGGCCTTATGCAGAAAAGATTATTCTAGACACCCTTAAAACCATACCTAAGATACCCAACAAGAGGAAAAAGGGTCATGACAAGACATGCCCCCTAGGTTTAAACACACCTAGAACCTGCATGTTGAAGAATAAAGCTCTCTGGACTCAACTTTGATGAACTTATTTACTTATTTGACTCTGCATTTTCCTTAGAAGAAGATGTGAACACTTTGCAACTTTTTGAAGAAAAGCTTAAAGAATAAAGAGTAACATGCAGAAACTTGGGCACCACCAGACTTGGTCTCTCCTTGGCCCCTTGACTGAGTCTACAGCCTGAAAAATCCACAACAGTAGTCCTGTTAGCCTGTCTTTGTATCTCAAAATCATGATCATCAACAGGCATGTCTGTCTGTGTATCTTGTTCTGCAACTGTTGGAATCCCACGCTTCACTGGTCTGTGCTTCTGCACTTTATCATTGTTGGGGGAGTACACCAAATAGGCTGAACTGTTTTTGTCATACCCAACAAAAATTCCCTTGTCATACTTTGAGTCTAATTTCCTTCTACCCTCTCTGTAGGCATAACTCAATGACCCAAATTTTTGCACCCTTTCTAGATTTGGTCATCTTCCTGTAGCATGAAATAAGATGTCTGTTTTGTGAGGTTGTTATAGCACCTGTTTCATACCAAAAATGCTGTCTGTATTACATAGGTCTATAGCTCTTTTGGTAACTGGCTCTCTATTAAGATACACCTTGCTATGGCAAATAAAGTACACCAGTTTTGCTCTGTG
Organism: Amniataba percoides; assembly: GCA_037176925.1. Classification (NCBI taxonomy): domain Eukaryota; kingdom Metazoa; phylum Chordata; class Actinopteri; order Centrarchiformes; family Terapontidae; genus Amniataba; species Amniataba percoides. The sequence continues at coordinate 5,246 of JBAJHX010000161.1, read as the reverse complement.
ATACCATTCTTATGTGGTGAGTATGGGGGAGATGTCTCATGCCCATTGTCAGACCTGATACGCATAATCTTCCCATACTATGCTGTATCTGCAAAGAATTTTTCAGTGGCTTGTAATGTGTCACTCTTATTCTTTAAAACGTACACAAAAACTGCATTGGTAAAATCATCAGTGAATGGCACTGCATACTTGTGACCATCATGGACTCTGGAACCATTAGCCCTGCTAAATCTGTGTTCACCAGTTCTAAAGCTGCTCTGGCTCTAGTTTGAACAAACTTTCCCCCAGTGCATACCTCACAGTTTAAGAAAGATTTGTCAATTTTACCTTTCATTTTGTCAACCACACTTAACTTTTGAATGTCACCAAAATTACAGCGGCCTAAGGTCTCATGCCATGTCTCAATATGATAACACCTATTACACTGGTCACCTTCACAATAACCGTTTACAGTTTTCAAGTAATACTAGTAATAATAATCTATTGATGTTAAACTTTGCACCATCTTTGCACTTGAATACATTTCTAGCTTCCTTAATCATGACCGTGGCACCTTTGGTGGGTACTGCTTGAACAGAGAAGATGTCCTGCAGATATGTGGGGATGTACAATGGCTGTAACAAGGTGGTTTTGTGGTATAGCCCTCTGCTGTCAATTAGGATCACCTCTTCATCTTCTCTCTGCTCTGCAACTCATCTGCATCTTGTGCCATCTGCCAACTACATTCAGTGAATCTTTGAATGGAACCTGTCATCAAACCCCTTGAACTTTGAGATGTCTTTGAAAACGTCAGACATCGCCCAGGTGTTGACCATCAGACTCAACGGCTTCATACAGCATCCCCAAACATGTACTCATTGCTGCTGGGCTCCTCTGACACTATCTGCACATCTCATCATCTTTGTTTTAAATTCAGCAAAAGGCACTGGCTCGTCACTTTGTGAAATTTGGATTGTAAATGGCTTGAATGCTTCAGGCACTCCCTTCAAAACCATTGCCACCAACAGACCATCACTTAATGTGTCCAGCATTTCTCAAAGCTGTGATGCTCTAACTGCTGAACTTTTGGAGTGAGGTAAGTTCAGTGTACAAGCTAATGATCTACAGCTTACCTTTACCTGCAAAATAGTCTCTCAGGATCTTCAACGCCTTGTATTCATCATCAGCTGCTTTCCACTTAACAAGTGACAAACTCTTGTAATCCAGAAACTGGATCAGCTCAGCTCATCTTCATCTTCTCCCTCTTCCTCTTTATTGGCAGGTGACTGAGGCTTATTTAGGATGGTGTGCTTCAAACTTGTAAAAATAGATGGCCCAAGAACTTTGTTTCTCACAGTTCATAATTTGTCTTGTATCCCTCAAAGTACAACCTAGAGCAATGGCTTCTCGCCGCGCCTCACATGGTCATGTCGTTAGGTAGCCACGCAACAGTTCACTCGTGATTGCCCTCTAACTCTGGGCCCATTACCTGTGGGCAGAACTCTGCTCAGTGGTCAAAGTGAACAGAAGTGTAGCATTATTGAGTCCAGTTATGGTGGGGCAAAAAAGTATTTGGTCAGCCACCAATTGTGCAAGATCTCCCACTTAAAAAGGTGAGAGAGGCCTGTAATTTTCATCACAGGTACACTTCAACTATGAGAGACTGAATGGGGGGAAAGAATCCAGGAAATTACGTTATAAAATTTTTAATGAAATAATTGGTAAATTCCTCATTAAGATAAGTATTTTGTCACCTATAAACATGCAAGACGTCTGGCTCTCACGGATGTGTAGCTTCTTCTTTAAGAGGCTCCTCTGTCCTCCACCCTTTACCTGTATTACTGGCACCTGTGTGAACTCATTTTCAGTATAAAATACACCTTTCCACAACCTTAGTCAGACTCCAAACTCAACTATTGCCAAGACCAAAGAGCTTAAAAGGACACCAGAAACAAAAATTGTAGACCTGCACCAGGCTGGGAGGACAGAATCTGCAATTGGTAAGCAGCTTGCTGTGAAAAAATCAACTGTGGGAGCAATTATTAGAAAATGGAAGACATACAAGACCAGTGATGATCATTTATCTATTAATTAATGCTATGATCAATTAATCTACCAATGATTTTTTAATCTGTTCATCATTTATTTTGTAAAATGTCATCAAATCGTGAAAACATCCATCTCAGTCTCATCATCAGTTAATAATTCATTGTTGCAGCTCAAATTTCTTTATGAAATATCTGTATTCGATTTATGGAGGGAAGTCTCAATGTTTCAGGGATAAAAGAACCATGTTCTTGACTTCAGTAGGATGCATATGCAGCTGTTATGTCTCGTCATGTCTGTTAAGTTTTGTCTGTCATGTTTTTCTGTTTTGCTGTCTGGCTTGTCTTTTATTTTGAAATCCCTAACTCTCCTCTCGTTTCAGGTCCCTTGACGTCCTCCCATTGTGTGTCTTTCTATTGCATCTTACAAGGCAGTGTTACAGCGTGGAAACTTGCGTCTTACAAGGCAGCGCTACAGCGTGGAAACTTGCGTCTTACAAGGCAGCAGCGGTCCAGAAAGGGTGACTAGTGTCACCTAATAGAAAGGAGACATCCACATCACAAACAAACTGATACCAAATTAAATTGAAAATGTGGTGGCTACAAGCTACGTACCTCCTAGCAAAAGCTATTACTCACAGGAAAATGAAGAGAGGGAACCCAAGCCGCCATCCATTACCTGCGACCACACTAGTATTAGCACATAGCAGCATATGCTCAAGCGCAGAGAGGAGAGAACACTTATCGGAGGGGGGGGGGCAGGGCAGGTAACACACTTGCACAAGAGCCATTGGCACTCAAACTGCTGATCTGCCATACAAATCATATGCCTCAGTACCATAGAAAGACCAATCTGCCAATAAATGAAGCAGCGGGCAGCCATACCTGTTGGGAGCAGACACCTCTGACCTGGATGTGATGTCACCAGTGAGCACAAGAGGGGGAGACAGGTGGAGGACTGGACCTTTTATACCCTGCCTCCCCTGATTGGCTAGCCTGTGCTCACAATAGCAGCACCACAACACATAGAAAAATAATAGTATTTCTATGCTGCTACATAATATTTTACTTCCAGAAATCAGCTGCCACATTACTGTTGTAAACACTGCTGAGCAACAAACCAGCACAATAAATGTTTACGACATGAAGAGTCATTGACAGTAATATCTGTTGGGTAAACTAACAAGCACACGTGTATTTCAGATCTTTGGTGTGTGTTTTGTAAGCGCTGTGAATAAAGCTAAATAAGCAGTGAGCACCTTCTGGAAAACTGTGACAGCACACACAGATATAAGGATAACCAACAAACCGCTATGATCGTTTGGAAATTTTGCAAATCTTTTTTCATCTTTAAGATAAACACAGCTAACTGTTAGCCTCTTATCACTTCCTACATCACAGCTAGTAAATAAGCTACACTGCTGGCTTGGCTTCAACATCACAGCACCATAAAACTCACCACCAGTGTAATCGTTAACATCTTAGGTGCGTAATTAATTTCATACAAATTTAAACATAACCTAAAATGGCATAATTGCCTGTTGAGCAGAAATGTGGCTAATTTTGCATTGGTTTTGAATCCTTTCAGGTCTCGTGTCTTCACTCTTGTTTTGTTTTTTGTTCTGTTTCTTTTTTTGCTTGCCTTTCTTCGTCGGTCATCTTCTGTTTCATTTGCTTCACTCTGGAAGAAGTAGCTGGCTAAGGGGGAATGGGCAGTTTGAGTAAACAAACGCGTGAAGCCACTGACTGACAGTCTTTAGTTTGACTGTGGCCGCGCACATGCGCACTGACCAAGGCCCGATGCATTTTCACGAGCAGTGGCTGACAATGCGCTGGCTGCTCTGCCTACTGTTGTTGGCTGGAAAGAGACAGGCACACTAAAATACAAAAAACAGCTTTTGTAAAAGAAGATGGAGCCAGTGGGGACTGATTATTATCACAGATCATCTGTATCATAGCCTACTATGAGGACATGGTAACAGTTTGAGTGAATTTGAATAAAAGTACAGTTTGAAAAAGTTACCTACTGCACCTTTAATGACATCATGTTCAAGCACAGGCACCCTCTCCCTCTCATTTCTTCCACCTTTGAGCAGCTCCAGCAGGACAAAACAAAAAGCTTGACTAAAGGTATGCCTTCCATCTTGTTAGGATCACGGAAGGAGATTAATGAAAAACTGGTTTTAACACCCCCATGGGACATTATGAGTACCTGGTGATGCCGTTCGGTTTGACCAATGCTCCCACAGTGTTTCAAGGCTTCATCAGTGATATTCTTGGTGAGTATCTGAATGACATTGTTTTTGTCTTCTTGGATGACATTTTGATATTTCTCATTGCCCACTTGAGCGCAAGAAACTCCAACTTCATGGAACTACAGTTTGACATGTTGCACTCTTTAGGCCAAAGGCCTGTGCTTGCGTATGCCACCGGTCTCACACCGACATCTGTATCTTGCGAATGGACAGCACTAAGGCCACAGTGACTAGCATCAATCTCCAAAATAAAAGGGTGTGAAAAATCAGCATAGGTCAGTACTGGAGACAAGTCGAGACTCCAATGCCTCAAAGCTTTCCTCACACTGAGATGTTCAGAGCCTGACCTGACCCTCTCTTGGTGCCTGCCAGCCTAGCCACCAACTGATGTGGTGGGTTAGCCAACTTGGCAAAGCCCTCTACAAAAGAGTGGTAATAGCTGGCAAAACCCAAAAAAGAGCACAACTCTGAAACATGATTAGGGCGTTGCCAGTTAGCCACTGCTTCAGTTTTCTTTGGGTCAGTGGAAAATCCCTGACTTGAAATGACATGGCCCAGATAACCAACTTCCTGCTGAAAGAATGCACATTTCTCAGGTTTTGCCTTAAAGCCTTCCCTTTTGAGCCGGTCAAGCACCATCTCCAGCCATTGCAGGTGTTGTTCAACAGAAGATGAATAGATGATGATGATGTCATCACAATACAGTAGCAGGGACTGTACCAGAGAAGAAAAACTCTTACATACATATACACACATAGCAGCAGACATATGAACATAAATACCCAGTCAATGTAACTGAAAAGCTTGAAGTGCACCCAAGATGATGCATTAATGTAAATTTGTGAGCACAGCTCTGACAGTAACAGATGAGTTATAGAGTCTGATGGCACACGGCAGGAATGACTTCCTGTACCGTTCCTTAGAGCAGCGGGGCTGCAGGAGTCTGTTGCTGAAGCTGCTTCTCAGT
>JBAJHX010000160.1:0-11278 GCA_037176925.1 Amniataba percoides | reverse complement strand
ATATATTACAACATTGCTTATAACTATTCTTAGTGTCCATCAAATTAATGGAACATATTTCTCTATATTAGCCTGAAATAATATAACCAAATTAACCATAACTCTTCTGTTTCATTTTTTGTTTCATTTTTTCTCCTTTTACCGCCACTAACTCTCATGGAAAACACGGAGTGAGGGTAATGTAAATAAAACAATTTCATATAAACAATTTTCAAACAACATTCATGAAATTAATGCCTCTTCAGCAATGTGTAATTTCACAAAAGTGATTTATCTAAGTTCATGTGGCTAATAGTTTAAGCTAGCGCCACGGCTGCTAATAACTCACATTCTCTCGTTTCCTCTGCAGAATATATGGTCCACTAATCAATCCACGACTGTGATTATTGGCTCTCCGAGCCAATAATTGGTGATTGGTTCATTATATTATGTGAACTCCTCATGTCAGGTGGATCAACCACAGAGCGTGATGATCCTGATGCCCCCCCCCACCCCACCCCCAGCCAGCTCTCTCAGGGTTGACCCCTTCCTCCATCTCGTTGCCTCCCCGTTTACCTCTGCATTGGCTGACCTTTGCGAAAGCAGCCATGTACATACTTCATGGAGGTGGCGGATGTTGGCCACCTCACACTGCCCAGAGTCTCCCAGGGGTGGTGGAGCGCTTAGTGGCCTGTGGTCTGGTATGGCTGTGGCCCTGCCAGGGCTCGAAGCCGTTGGTAGTGGATCAAAGCCCTGCTGGCCGGCTAGCCAAGCCGATTAAACTAACAGGAGCCAGCAGACCCACCTAACCAGCTGTCCCAGATGGAGAGCCAAAGGAGAGGCTAGGATGGAGGGAGGAAGTTATATAGGAAGGGAGTGATAGCTGAAAAGTGCAGGGAGGAGACTAAAGGATGGAACCAGGCAAGAAAGCAAGGAAAATGCAACAAATGCTGAAGAGAAGTGAGTAGAATAGACAAGAAGATAAGAGTAAATGAGACAAGGAGGAGGAAAGTGGCAAGAGAATGGATGAAAAGGAGAACATTTGTTAAATGAACGAGGATGAAAATAACAATAATGAAGAATAGCACGTGAAAATGCACAGAAGAGGATAAGTACAGGAGTAATAGGAGAAGATGGAAGAATTAGTAAAATAATTAGAAAAGGTTGAACGTGCATTTGCTAAAATATATCCAAAAAATGCCAGGAGTACTTAATGGTATGGACCATAATTTAACAAAAAAACAAACAAAAAAACATGTTAAACTAAAGTGGTGGTAACAGTAAAGCAATCTAAAGTGTTCAAGACACTACACCAAGATGTAATTGGTTAATTGTGGACTTAATATGTAAATAACAATCAGTGAACAACAAGGTTCAGACCCATATCTAGAAAATGACTAAAAATATATTACAAATAAAAAGACAATAAGCAAAAAAATATAGTATTTGTTGAGACGAATGTTATGTGTTGCCTCTCCAGCCTCACTACCCAATACTGTGGTATGTTGCGTATGTATGTGGTGTTTGTCATTGAGAGCAAATCATTTCCTTTTCCTCCTTATGATTACAATGTGTATGCTGCGTCAGCCTTAGGTAGGTTCATATGTTGTAAAGCTGAGATGACTTCTGCAGTGATCTCAGCTGTCCATCTCTGTACCTAAGGTCCATCTGTTGTTAAGTTTGACTACTTCAGGAAAGGAAAGAAAGGAAAGAATTTCCTGTGGTTTTCTGTTGTTCGTGGTGGTGGTGGTAGCAGTATGTTGCCTGTGGGTAACTAGCACCTCCTGAGGGGGAAAAAGTCAGTGTCCATTATACTATGCAGCATCTCCCTCTCCACAGCCAAAGAATCAAGTTGCACCCCCGGACAGCAGCAGCCTTCCTGATGATCTTGTTGAACTTGTGAAATGTGATTAAAAACTCAAAAACTGGACATGCAGTCAGTAATGGGCCTTTATTTGAATCAGGGTTATAGTAGAGATATGACCTTATTTCTAATTCTCTCTGTCTGATAAGTATATTTGGTCATATGTTTTTTATGAACACTTCTTGAACACGTCTGTGCTGTTAATGCAGACACTTCCTGCCAAATCACTTTCATTTCAAATCAAATCGCTATAGTGTGTTAGTGGACAGGAACCCTTTAGCTCCAAAAAAATCACTATATCAAGTCACAGTTTCTCTTGCGGAGCATAATATGTAGAAGGCACTTGAATGTCACAACAAATAAGCTGGGACATTTAACACACATACACCTGTGGTGAACAACACTGCATATGAGTATTGAAGATGGAATGAGTATATTGTAAAATTTAATGGAATTTAATTCCATAAGCAGAAGTTGACATGATGTGCAGCTCTGAAAATATATTTAAAAAAGGTTGCAACTATCAAGTGACAACATCTTGTCTTTGCCTAAAAAACTTTACATGTGTACTATGTAGCATGTGAACTGCTTAAATCATTTGCATACATCTCCCTATAAAAACTGAAAAATAATTTAAGCTTTACATCTTATGTTCATACTGATCACCCTGTATAGACTAAAAGTATAAAAGTATGGACTACCTATGTAATAACCCATATCATTTACTATTGATTTGTGTCATTTGCTTAATTATACACTCTCCCTCTAATCAAACATCTGAGGATATGATTAGAAAGCACTGTTCTTGCGAGTTTTTGTTAAACATAGTTGAACCATTTCTTGTGATGTGCCAGGATAGTGCACTGAACAAATGTTACCACAACAGAAAATATCAAATGAACATTTACCATGGACAGGAAGCACAGCAAGACCGGAGCACATGGTCCGGTATACACATAAATTTATTGAGTTGACTCAGAACTTTTCGCAGTGCAGCCATTGCACATTCATAATAAAAATCCCTGCTGCTGTTTTTGTTATACCATCGTAGGTATAACTCACACTGTGTTCAGTGTTTGATTATTTGTGGTAAATTGATATTTGTTCTTCTGACATTCTCATCACAAGGTTTTTTTTTTTTAAATCATGACATTTTTTTTTTTTTGCCATATTTCAGCTATGTCCACCTTTTGCTGTAGTCTGTGTTCAGTAGCAGACAGAAGAACAATGTCATCCACATGAAGGAGAGATTTTCGCTCTCTATTTAGGAGGGGGAGGCCAGGAACAGTCTGTAACAGAGCCTTTATGCTTTAGAGAGTTGAAAGCTTTCTTAAAGTCAGTGAAACAATTTATCATCTTTTTTTATTTTGTAAACATGTTTTGCTAATTAGGGTAGTTAGGGTATTAATGTAATGAGGGTATGTACATGGTGGTGGTGCAGTGTTTAGGAAGGAAGTTTGATCGGGTGTTCTTTCATTTAGAGTACTGCAGAATAAATCACCAGGACACCTGCTGACACAGATGCAACAGTATAGTTATTTGGCTCTGATTTTTCCTCACTCTTAAGCACTCCTTTGCCCCAGATATCAGGAAAGCATCCTAAATGTAATACAAAATTGAACAACTTTTAAATTTTCTTTTTTGTTTGTTTGGCTGTTTGTTGCTTTTTCTTCTATAATATATTGATCTCACTGTATTAGATGTATTGGGGGGGGTCAGTTGTTTAAGTGTAGTCAGTTCTCAGTAGGGGGGAAAAGCTGTTTTTCAGTCTGGTAGTTCTGGTTTTAATATTACCTTACATTTTCCAGAGGGAACCGATACAAACAGTCCCTTGCCCGGGTGGGTAGGATCAGCAGCAATATGTTGGGGCTTCTTCTGCATCCGTCAAGAGTATATTTAGTCCAGGTCTGGAAGAGGACTTTCCACAGTCCCCTGTGCCATTTTCACCACTCAGGCTAAGTCTTTTCAGTGCAGGAACAGGGTAGAGGATGTGTTGTCCCTGATTCGCACCACCCGAGGCCTGTTGGTGAGGGAGTCTCTGATCCAACAGCACAGTGATGAGGACAGTCACAGGTTGTGGAGCTTCAGGATCAGCTTGTCGGGGATCACTGTGTTGAAGTTTGAACTGAAGTCCACAAATAACATCATCACGTAGGTGTTAGGAAGCTGCAGATGGGTCAGGGCTGTGTGAAGTTCAATGGAGACTGCATCTTCTGTTGACCTGTATGCTAAGTCATGTTTTTTAGGACAATCCTCTCAAAGCACTTCATGATCACTGGAGAAACTTTACTGCAAAATTGCATTGCTGGGAGGGGGACAAAAAGCAAATGCTGTAAAGGAGGTTGTTGGCCATAAAGGGAGGGAAGCTAGCCTTTTCTGGTTGTGTTTCTCAGTGGTGAAAACATGGGGAGTATAAGGTCAAGGCACCAGGGGATTTGATCTTGATGATGGTGAGGAGAAGGAAGTCTAAGATGGCCTCTAACAAAAGAGGGTGGAAGGACTGTGTCCCAGGGCCATTTCTCTTAGGGTCTTGGCAAATGTTTTATTTATGTATCAATCTATTTTTGTGTATGTGGTCAGATGATAAAGGATAATACCAGACACAATAAAATATATATTTCTGAATCTTTAATACCCCGACTGACCTTAATCAAGGATAGCATTCATTTTTTTAATTTTGAGGCAGATGTCTGTCACAGTCAAATAAGGAATAAAAAAATAGAACAAATCCTGTTTCCTATCTTATGACTGTGTTAGTGCAAAACAGACAACAGCAGTGGCCGTATTCCTACATAAACAAAAAATTATCACACTTCTAAGCCTCACCTCTCGTTTTGACTGACACATTTTACATCACACATCAGGTTTTAACTCAGTAGGCTTCATGAATTAACTCTAAACATTATGACTGAACTCAAATGCATATAATTATATATCCCTTTGTGAAATATATATTTTAAAAGTGCTCTTAAACCAACTTACTGTACACTTTAATTTAAAACAAAATCATGTGCTCACTTATTCCTCTCCTAGCTTACAGCTTGAGAGCCTCACTCCTCTCTTGGACATAACACACACAGCTCTCTATCTCCACCACAAACTAACCGACGAGAAATAAATGTCTTCAGTCACAAACAACAGTGAGTCTGCTCAGTTGCACTCTAATTGTTTAATTCCATCAAGTACTCTATCTGGTACACGGTTGATACCGTGGTACCGTTCACACGTGAATCAATTCTCGTGATTTTCTCACCTGGCTGGCCTTAAAGTGACATTACACATTCCCCTTATCCACTTGGCTACATGTAGGTGAAGTCTGTCAGAGAGGTCCCACATGCCCATGTTGGGTGGAGGGTCAGGTAGACACTGTGTTAAGTAGCACATCCTTTGACAAGAGAAGATCACAGTGCAGGTGAATCCCCTGCTGGCCTGCTCTGCCATCCTCTTCACTACCTTCCTTCTGGTGTCCGTGCTCGATATTTGGGAAGCTGAAATAGGCAGAGCTAACAGTTTGTAGCTGGCTATGTGGACGTATCAGGAGGTGCCAGTGTGTTGTTGGTCTTTGGGTAGAGCAGAGTGGGTGGAACAGAGACAAGACAGGGGTTTAGTACAATGAGAGTCTGTACTAAGCTTGTATGGAAGGGGAAGAGATAGATGAGGTGGGGGTTCTCTTCTTGGGCTCTAATCATTTTCACTGTAGAAGAAGTCCTCTTGGAGTCCCCCTCAGCTTTAAACAGGGGAAGGCCTTTTCAAAGAACTCCAGGTTTGCTTGGACCATGATCTTTCCTTTGCTGTAGTAAGGACAGGGTCATCCTTGTCAAGCTGTTCATTTTCCTCTATCTCTAATCTGCCTCCTGAGCTGATGCCTTTGTTGGATACGTACTCATAACTGTTGCACATTGTCTTTTCAGATGTAGATGGAATCAAGGATGAATTTGAGGTTGTTCTCTTTTCCTTCTTTTTAATGTGCGTGGTCAGTGAAGAGGACCTTTCTGTGCAGTGTCTTCTCCACGTGTTACAACTCCTGCTCTGAGACCTGTGCAGTGCTTAGCTGTCTGTTGACTGGTTTTTATGGTGATCCCTTATTTACACCAAGGGGAGTCCGACAAGCCATTTAGTTTGTTTGCTTTTCTAACCTACGATATGGGGCGGCAGTAGCTCAGTCTGTAGGGACTTGGGAACCAGAAGGTCATGGGTTCAAGTTCCCCATGGACCAGTCTTCATGGAGGTTTTGGAGTTGCTACTTTTATGGAATTTGCTTTAATTCTGTTCTTCAGTAATATATTAATTCCTTAACTATTTTTTTCTTTTTCATCATTGCGGCACTGTTTTAAATAAACATGCAGTCAGCCTGCTGACCCTGTGTATGCAAAGTTTTATTGGGCAGCTGTTCACAGTGGCATGTGGGGGTCTTAAAGTGTGTGTGTTTATACCAGAGGGAAGGTTAGTTAGCGTAATTGAATCATATTACTTCCTCTATATGGATTGTCAAAGCCCTGTTTATGATTTAGAGATAATCCATAAGGATGCTTAACATTGATTTAGCAATGCACTGATAAGTTACACTTGGATGTAGAATGCCAGAGAGCCCTCTGAGCATTAATATCACAACTAACATTTGGCCCACAAAAAGGAATGGTGACTTTATTTTTTTATTATATATGTTGGGCATTTTTCCATTTTTTATAGATGGGACAGCTGAAGATAGACAGGAAAGGTGGCAGACAATGACTCCACTGCTCCAGTCCTTCTCTGCTAACTAAGTTTCTCCTCATATTAGCTGATTTTATGAGATGTATCACAAAATGCAAGGTACATGTCTTCCAGTCTTGCATTGTAATAAGTTGTCTTTACTGTATGTGCTTCACAAGCCTTCCTAAACATCCCTGAGTGTGTATTAATACCAGGTTTCCTACAGGTTTATATTAAAATGCCAATAGATGATTTCACACAGCACCCACTGGTTAAGTTTATCAATTCCCTTTATTGGAGCAAAAAGGCATATTTACAAGGCCGTGGGCACTGCAGAGGTACTGTGTAAATCTCAGCTTTAGTTAACTAAGATGCTGTCCTAGACACATTAGTCTACAGATGACTGGCTGGTAATAGGAAACCATAGCAGCTCATCCATGGGCTTTTATTGGCCTTTAAGATTTTCATCAGCAGTTATTAGTAACAGTGCTGACCAATCCACTGCTTGGCTTGATGGGCTGTGAAGTCTTTATTGGCTCCTTTGTATTGCTTGATGACGAGCACAAGAAGTTTCCACTCAGTGTCTTTCCAAAGAGCTGCACTAATGAACTGTACTTTTAATATTTTAAGTATTTAGTTGCCTGCATTGGATGTTTAAGATTTTCAGGGTGGTATGATGAGTCCGTCATACCACCCTGAAATCCTGAAAAGCTGTTTTAGTTGCTTTTCCACAAGTTTTATTTTAATGTGAAAATGGTGAAATGTTAATCATTACAGAAGCACAATAAGTTAATATAAGTTAATAGTGGTCAACTACTGGAAATAGTTTGAATGACAACGGTGGTGTCTGCTCACTTTTGTATTAAATCTCACTTTATTAGTTATGAATATAATTGACCATTGTTGTATAAGAGACCCATTTACATTGTTTTAAGGTGACAGTGACGGCCAGACAGATTTACAGAATTTTTGGATTCTTTTAAGCAACTTCTAAAATCACAAGTTCTTTATCCCTGTCTTCTGATTTGGTTTGTTAGTTTAGCCTGTCTCTCATTATGCTGTGTTGTGTTGCAATTGAATTATATTTCTATGATTTTTCTTGTCTTTTCCTTCTTTCATTTACACATTTTTCATGTATGTACGTACCATGTTTGTGTAGCACTTTATATCTTTTATATATTTCTAACATTCTTAAAAAGTGCCGTATGAATTAGACTTTACAAGACTTTTACATTTACTTTTCCTCTTTGTCAAAGACATTTATTTGTTTCAAGGCATCTTCTGTGAAATTGATTAAATTTGTGATATCAGAAGCTGTGACAGTCAGTACTTGTCAACCTTGACATGACAGTACGAACACAAGTGAAAGTGTCTCTCTTGCTAACCATCCTGACAAATAATGGCCAAAAAGTCCCAAAAATACATTTAAAAATAAATAAATGAATAAAACTTCTAGTCATATTTTCTAAACCAGTTTGAGACATGAGACAGATAAAATAATGATATGATAAAATGATAAAATCAGACTCCATCAGGATCCATCCACTCCTCCACAGACTCGTGCACACAGTAACTTGAAGTGGGTATCATGGAAGAGGAAAAACAACCGCAACACAAAACGCAACAGTTCACAGAAGAGTCAAGTGAACAGAGAAGAGTCATGCCGAAAAGTATGTAAAAAAGAATTAGACTGAGTGAGTCTAAGGGGAGGGGCTTTGCAACCCAGCTCGTGGATACAATAAAGAGAGCCCATTGAACATTGGGCTACTTTTCAAAATAAGAGCACTTTCAGTCTTTAAGATTAGGACAATCTTGACTGAGCACTGAGCCCAGCACTTTAATTGCCTCAGTTTCATTGTCTGACTGTCACAGTGTCATAGCTTACTGGGGCATTTGAACTGAGCAGAGCCATTGTTAATGGTATTAATAACTTCTGTGCTTTTTCTGCTATGACAAAGTGTGCTGTGGAGTAGGACTATTTGCACATACTGTTGCTGGTCTCTCTGCCAGCACACATACCGTGTCATAAACTACAGGCCTATGTCTTGCGGTCCCTTATCCCTCATGCTCTCTCTCCTTTTTCTGTCTTGCTTATACACACACTCCCAGTGGATTACACTTTGGTGCTCAGAGCCCTCAGGGGAATGGAGAGTGATAAATACTGGGAAGTGAGCTACTGCTTAGAGAGAGTGGTTCTGAACACAGGAGGAGAGAAGGCGATAAATTGGTCTGGAGTAGGAGTGTACTGGGCACATCCAGCTCTCTAAAGATGACAGAGGGTGTAAATGTGTGTATGTGAGTGGGTGCAAGAGAGAGAGAGAGAGACCTACTCTAAGACCCCAGGCCTCCAAACACCTCCATATGCCCAACTCATATTTTCTTTTCCTTCTGTCCTTCTGTTCTTGCCATCAGCATCAGGTGAGCCAAGTGGGGAAGCAGACTGAACAGTAATCTCTCTCCCTCTCTGTCTCTCTAACACATACACTCTCAACCCATGGGGTGTTGACTGGGACGCAAGCCTAGCAGATACACATTTGCCAAAGAACCAGGCTATAACCAAGCCAACGGGCCATAACTGTGTGTGTGTGTGTGTGTGTGTGTGTGTGTGTGTGTGTGTGTGTGTTTTTGTGCCAAACTACTTAGAGTGATGGAATGTAAGATAGGCCCATTCGAAGTGGAGCTGGGGAGAAACCAGCCAAGTCCAGATCATGGCACAGAGGAAGAGCTGGTGCAGTGAGACAGCATGATCTGGCCAAAGTGTATTTCTGAAATCTCAAAGGAGAGCTTCATTTACCTACTCTCCTTATTTTAGATCTCATCATTCACTGCTATACACTGTAATAACATTAAGTATTACGGGTTTGACTGTAATTACATCTGCAAAGTGACACTTCACATCCATTCTGTCAGTGGCTTGTAAATAATAGAAGCTACTCATCTTTCACAGTTGCCTAAATAAAGGCAACATTTTTGCCAATGTGTTTGGAGTGGTTTATTTGAACTCAGTGAAATACTTAATCCTTTGGGTAATTTCCTTTTTTAGTTTGTTCATTCAGCAGAGAACATTGCCAATCAAACTGAGGTGGCACTAATAAATGTTCTGATGAACAAAATTTAGGCATCTGTTTATTTCCCCAAAGTAACTTTTCATTTTGCTCTAAGTCAATACAGTATGTAATCAAAAATATGTGGGGATATCAGTTTCAGTATGAGAATGAGTGCTCATTCACTGTCCATCTCTATCTCAACAAAAAGATGCTCTGTCCATTCATTTGCAGCAGGCCACTCTCTTGTGACCTGTCTTCTTTACTACAAGAAGTCAGAAATAACAAATCCTAACAAGTGATTGTGAAAATATGCAAAATAAACATCCTTATTAGTCCAAAGGACAAAAATTTTCAAGTATGAAACATTTGTAATGTTACCAAATGAGAATGAATAAACAAACACGAAAACAGGACCGGATCTACTCTTCTTCTTTTAGTCAGAGGTGATTTCAGAAAATCTCGTCGAAACTTTTGTTGTTAGCACATAAGCTTTCAGGATAATGAGGCATGCAATAGTTGAAACCTGTTCGGAAAACAGCCTGAGCAACCATTCCACTTTGATGATCTCACAGGAAGTGTGTGGGGAAAGGACTGCTAAATGTCTGTAAGGCTGACAAGCCTGTGGGAACAGATGAGCAAGTGAGTGAGAATGGAAATTTATGGGTTTGAGGTGAGAATGTGGCTGGAGGATCGGACAGAGAGGCAGAATGTGACACACAGCCCTCCTCATCAGAGCCTTACTATAATTAAAGAAGCTGGACAAAACTCAATTACGCAAAAATAGTCAACAGCGAATAAAAAATTGACACTGTAATGCATTCAACAGCACTATAAAGTTGCATAAATTTAACCTTATCAATCCTAAAGAATCAACAGTAAACTTAAAATGTCACGAAGGCACACAACACAGATACAAAACCCACAAAGACACATATTACACAAAATATTACAGCAAAAAGAGACCTCAAAACATGGAATATATTATATTATCTGGAGAATGACTTACATCCATCAGTGAATTTGTTGTTGTGCTCACCTGAACGTTATTTTGAGACAGTCTCTTTGTCTGACTGTGCTCCTCAGAATTTTAAGATAAATGAGTACTTTGCATTCACAACTGTGACACCTCAGTGTCACTGAGGGTAAAAGTCTTGAGTTTTGTTGGAGGATTCAATATGAGCAGCACCTGCTGTGTCTGATGTGGGCCACTTAGCATCTAAAGCACAGGCACAATTAATACTTGGTTAAGATAGTCTTGGTTAAATTATAAAGTCAATGTAGACTTGCTTTTTCAATATTTAACCACAACCTATGCCCTACTGGGTGGTACAAGAACAAAACTCTTCTTGAATGAGGAAAACTAAAGACGGATTTAGCAGCAAGTCAGATTGAAGGCAAAACTCATGATTCAAGATTCAAGGCGCAAAAAATATTTAGAAGAAAACCACAATAGCAAGGAAATTTAAAGCTAAAGATTCATAAAATAAAAACTAAATTAGTAAAATAAAATATAAACTTATAATCTTAATCAAATTGTATGACAAATTTTATCAGTTTAAAATAAACTATAGATAAATACTGTAAGGTGCAAAAGAGTGCTGAAAAGGTGCTGTTAAGAGGAGTTTAACCACTTAACCCTCGGGGCGATTTTATGTGATAAATTTATGCTAATGAAAATTGATAAAATATGATTTAA
>JBAJHX010000157.1:0-11406 GCA_037176925.1 Amniataba percoides | reverse complement strand
TGTATATATATATATATATAATTTTCTGATATAAAACAGTTTTACACCAAAATATATCGTTGGCATTGTTTGCATAACAAAATAGGTTATCATAAAGCAAAATGTGTGTGTAGCAGTAAAGCAGAAGTAACAAGTGTGAACCCAAGCTTTGTAGTAATCTCTCTTTTCTTACATTCAAATGTTTTTTTTACCCCAAAAACCAAATGAAGGGTCCCTGTTGATACCGATTCTAGTTTCCCCTATTTATCTATATCTATATCTATTTTGACAGACAGGCCTCACAAGATTAAACCCTTGTATTTTTTTGTTTGTGGTGTTCATGTTGCTGTAGTTGTCAGTGGTTTGTCAATGTTAGTCAACTACATTCTGACCGAAGACTTCTCACAGTTTTCTTAATTGCCCTTAACAGCCTGTGGACTGGTTTCTGTGTAAATGACTTAATGTTAAGATTAAAAGGTGGCTGGACCTCACGATGCAGACGGGGTAAACAGTTAGACAGGGAACTGTTTCCAGGTGATTGAGGATGAAAGGAAGGCAGCTGTTAGTCAGAGAATCACAGGTCATAAGTAAAAGCAAAATGGAGCCTGACAAATGACCATGAGTGGATGAACGAGCCAGTCTTTTATACTGCAGCACTGAAGGTGGGTTGATTGTAAGATCAGGAACAGTCCATGATGAGAGCAGGTGTGCAGGCTGATGAGTGCAAAGACAAATCAGAACACATATTACATGCACATTCATATTCTGCAGACATGTATCTGTATCTGCCACATTTGATACCACCAAAACTTTAGAGTACATGTTACATGCACATTAGGCAGAGTCTGAAAGCTTGCAAATTCATGCTCTGCAGATATGTATCTGTCCCTGACCCAGCAAAGTGGCTCACTCTTTTAGCTACTTCCCTTTTAACTTCCTCATCCTCCAAAAAACATGTGTCTACAAAAACATGTTTAACCTTCAGTGGTTAATTGCCTTTGGTTGTATGTGACTGCTTTTACATTCGTTGCACTGATCTTGCTCACAGGACAATGAAGAAGACATTTGTCTGTGATGAATCAATGATCATCAACATTCCCATCAGCAGCCTGCAGGACGCTCAAGAAGGTCAACTGATGCCGGAGAAATTTCAGTGTGTTTACAATGATTTTTACAAGATCTTTGTTATTAAAGAGAAACCTCAGCATCTTGGGGTAAGCTGAATATTTTTTTTATGTATATGATATATGATTTCTCCTTTTTTTGTTAGCTGTGGCTGTGGTTTCAGTGGCATGTGAAATCATGAGCGGCCACATGGGGGAGATAAACATACACCAAATCAAATCAAAATGCATTTACCTTTCCGTAAAGGATGTATTCTAGCAACTACATTTACATACACTTTGTTATTTCTGTAATTAATTTTGTGGCCTTTAAGTCACCTGCAGCTAATATTCTTTTGTCCGTGCTAGTGTGTGTGCATGAAACCACAACAGTGATGTAATTACACAAGACTGAACACGATTGACAAACACAGGTTGATACAAGAAAAAAAGCCAGTTGTTTTTTTTCAGTTATTTTAATTGGATTTCTAAAGCATAATATCGTTATCAGCTTGCTACCTAGCACAAACATAGACACAGAACAACAAATCCAGTGAAACCCATGTGAAAACAGCATGTGAGAGATGTCGGGGGAAACACAATACTTCACTGAACCCTCATTTGGTTTGACATCAAAACCAACGACAAGCTGACTCTCTTCATATTAAACAGGAAAGCTAACATTGCTGCAACGCATGTGAAATATATAGTGATGTGGTTTAAAAAATAGACTAGAACATATAAAAATGGGCGACATGACTGCTCTCCAAAAGTGACATTAAGACGACCGGCTCTTTTACAAGTCATACGTCCCGCCCCTCCATGTTCCTTCCTTATTCAGCAGATGTCACAAAAATTATCCAACAAAAACATGACATATCCATCCATCCATTTTCTAACCCGCTTATCCTGAGCGCACAGGGTCGCAGGGGTGGTGGAGCCTATCCCAGCTATCTTGGGGCAAGAGGTGGGTTACACCCTGGACTGGACATCAGTCAGTCGCAGGGCTCACATTGAAAAACAGACAACCATTCACACTCACATTCATACCTGAGGCCAGTTTGCCAGTTAACATAACCTGCATGCTTTTGGATTGTGGGAGGAAGCTGGAGAACCCACAGAGAACCCACGCAGATGTCTGAACATATTTTTTTCCAAACAACTTTCTGATTATATATAAAACTTTCTGATATGAAACAGTTTTGCACCAAAATATATCATTGTCATTGTTTGCACAACAAAATAGGTTACCACAAAGCAAAAAGTTATAAAGGTGAGCCTTCTGCTGTCATGACTGCTCAGCTTTGTAACAGATCACTTATTCTTGAACAACTGAACCAGTTTAGTCTGAGGACTTCATTTCTTTGCTTTTTACATTTTCATCATATAACATTTTTATTTTTTTATGTTTTTGATTTTTACTTGTTTTGTTTTTTTTACTTTTTTTCTGGTACTCTGATCTTTTTTAAATTTGGACATTTGTTTTGGGAAATAAAGGTGATTATTTTGTTGCATTTGTGATTGCATTTTGTTCTTCTTGTGAACTTACAACACAGTTATATTCTTCGCAAATTCATATAACAACTAGAAATGGTTCAGATCAGCAACATATGCAAATCCCCAAAATGTCGAATCTACAATTGGAATCAGTTAGCAAAAACGTATTTTGCTTGTCACTACCACACAACAACCTATATTCATCCAAACTGTTACCAAACCTTGATAAAAAAAAAAAAGCCACCTGCCTGCTGTGAGCTGAGGATGATTTTAGTTTCAGTGACATGTGAAGCAATGAGCGGCCACATGGGGGAGATAAACACACACCAGGACACGTTAAAATATATTTACCTGTCAATGAAGAGTGCATTCTGGGAATCACATTCATTTGACATACAAATAAATGTGCTGATATGGTGCATTCAAGCTCTCTAAAACCTGTCAGATTAAATGAGATATCAATACATTACATTTCAATTCATTTAATGGGTTAGCGCTCCTCAGTTAGGAATGCATTACAGGATGCATTTCTGAATGATTAACAAGCAGCAGGTTAAAGATATCACCACAGACATTTTCTACTGGCCGCACATGTTTAAGTTGTTGACATGGCACGGTGCTCAGTTTGATGTACTTCATGTTCACAAGGTCATTCACTCACAGGTAGCATTATGTATATTGTCTTGTAAACAAGATCAGTGCAAGGAACGTAAAAGCAGTCACATACAACCAAAGGCAATTAGCCACTGAGGCTTGAACATGTTTTCTAGACAACACTGGGAGGGTGAGGAAGTTAAAATAGGAGATGACCTCATCTTTCAAAGTATTGGCAGGGAGGCAGATACAGATACAGATCTGCATCTGCAGAATAACATTGCAATGCATGTGAAATATATTGTGATATGGTTTAAACCACAGACTAAAAATGGACAACATGACTGCTCTCCAAAAGTGACACCCAGACAACAGACATCTGTACAAATCCTAAGTCCGGCCCCTCCATGTTAGCGAACAGGACATGGGCCAAACCAAATAAGTCAAAGAAGATATACACATCAAGGTGTATGGGCGGGACCTCATTACTGTGTTTCCTTCTTCATTCACTATGTAGCAGACACTGCCTACAAATGATATCAGCAGATGTCACAAAAATTATCCAATAAAAAAATGTCCGTCCATTTTCTAACCCGCTGTATCCTGCACTCAGGGTCACGGGGGTGCTGGAGCCTATCCCAACAATTTTCTGATTATATAAAATTTTCTGATATAAAACAGTTTTACACCAAAATATATCATTGTTTGCATAACAAAATAGGTTATCATAAAGCAAAATGTATGTGTGGCGGTAAAGCAGAAGTAACAAGTGTGAACCCAAGCTTTGTAGAAATCTCACCAAAACGTCAGAGTGCATGTTACATACACATTAAACAGTCTGGAAAGCTTACAAATTCATGCTCTGCAGATATGTATCTGTACCTGACCCAGCAAAGCGGCTCACTCTTTTAGCTACTTCCCTGCCAGTATTTTTAAAGATGATGTCATCTCATATTTTAGCTTCCTTACACACCCAGTTTTGTCTACAAAAACATGTTTAACCTTTAGTGGTTAATTGCCTTTGGTTGTATGCGACTGCTTTTACATTTGTTGCACTGATCTTGTTTACAGGACAATGAAGAAGTCATTTGCAAGTGAAGAATCACTGATCATCACCATTCCCATCAGCAGTCTGAGGAACGCTCGAGAGGGTCAACTGATGCCGGAGAAATTTCGGTGTGTTTACAGAGATTTTTACAAGATCTTTGTTATCAACGGGAAACCTCAGCATCTTGGGGTAAGTTGATTAAAAAAAAACATGATTATGCTGATATTTCTGGGTTTAATATACACAAAAAGCAGCATTGTGATGGCGTATTTTTCTCCTTTTTTTGTTAGGCAGTCCAAATCCTCACTGGTCTGTTCATTGTCATTCTGGGTCTGATGTTCAGTGACCAGCACTACACCCCTTTGTCTGTCAGTGTACCCAGTCTTGTGGTAAATATAACTCCAAAACTGAAAATCCTATTGACTGACATAACTTACCATTCTTGATGACTATATGACGCAACACAAAACACATAAAAAAGCCATTGTCATTAATGTTGTTTATGTAATATGGAGCAGTACAGTATATCTATAACGCACGGCTGTTCTGGTCCTTTTTTTGGTGTTTTAGCATTTCATGCATGTCATTGATATATTAAAATAGATTAACTAACTTATCTTATCTTTTGATATTCCATGGTATTCACAATTCTAATTATATTTTACTTCTGTGTATAATGATTTCCATGTTTCATCAATATCTTAGTTTGTGGCTTCTGGTGCACTGACCTTTGCTGCTGGACAGCTTTCAAACTTGCATTTGGTAAGATTAAAATGTGTTTTCAAGTTTTGGTCTCAAGTGAGAAATCCACTGAGCGGTCAAAGTGAAAATAATTCTTTCTTTTAATAAACATGTCACAGCACAGAAAAGAAAAAGGTTGTTAATTATAGTTCAAAAATGTGACTTAAAAATAACTTCATCTTATGACACGTGTGTTTTCTCAGTAACAGGATTCATTTCAGCTAGATTGAGATTTAGATATAATAATCCAAATCCAACTTTTATTGGCCGATATTAGATATAACCTTTTTTGTTAAAAAAAATGAAAAGAAAAAGAAAAAATATACCAATAAATGATTGATTTATAATTTTACATACACAGGTGTGTTTAAAAATGCAGATTTTGACTTCAATGTTGTTTTTTTTCCTTATGTAATGTGTATTTGACTCTTTTCACTGTTTAATATTTCAGGTAAAGCTTTCATTCTCTCTGAACATCATCAGCTTCTTCTGGTCAGCTGTGGCAATTTGCCTCCACGGGATTGAGATTCAGAAGTGTTACTCACCTGGCCATGACTCCAGCTACAAACCAAAGGTGAACAAAAACATCATTCAACCACTGTGGCTGTCTGAAATACAAAGCAAACGTGTATTCATTTCCGAACTTTCTCAACTTTTTTCATAGCTCTGTGAAGGAATCATTGGTCTGACTCTAACTCTGCTGATTGTGGAAACATTGATAGCCCTCTTCTTGATCTACTGGTTGAGCAAAGCTGTATGCAGAGACAGTTTCAACACTCTGGTATGTCATTTGCTTAACACACACAGTAACTCCAAATACAGTGAGAGAAATAAGATTATTTGTAACTTACAGCAGCCACTCTTCTTCCTGCAGCCCATCGTACTGCTGAAACAGGTGGACTGAATTTAAAGACTTGATGAAGCCCGACAAACCGACAACCAACCACCATTTCATACACGCCTCAATGTACAACATGCAAAGGACGTAAAATGAACTGTTGTAGTCAAGTAGCTGAAAAATATGCAAAAAGCAGAACACATTTGAATGAACCACTTTCTGGATAGATTATTAATTATATTTGTTTGTGCATATTTTCCTGTGTATATTGCTTTCTTTATAAAATTGTACTTTAATAATCTTAAAGAGGTAATGGTGTGTCTGCACTCCAAGATGACCTTTAGAGAATGCTGTGTTGTCTCAACGATCAGTTTTATGAATATACATAAACCACATCAAATACATCACAAAAACTACTGTTGTGCAAACTGTTAGCACACTTTAAAAGAAAACTGAAACCAGTTCTGTTAAATAAATTTAAATAGATCCTGTTTCCAGGCAAGGGATTAACAGTACTCAGGTATGAAACAGGCCATTAGTGACCTTATTACTCATCATCAACAAGTTTACTGTGGCCATTCTTTACTACAGTAGATTCCTTCTTTTTAACTATGGAATCAGTTTACTACTAATTGGGAGATTATGTGTAAAATAACTTATCACATCTTTCTGCACTTCTTTCCTCATCTACCAGATACAATATTGAGAGAAATTTAGCCTCCTTGCAGCTCTTCATGAAAAATGATCCCTCCCTGCTGTGAGCTGAGGATGATTCGGGTTTCAGTGACATGTGAAGCAACAAGAGGCCACATGGGGGAGATAAACACACACCAAATCAACTCAAAATAATTCTACCTTTCAGTGAAGGATGTATTCTGGGAACCACAGTCATTTGACATATAAATAAATGTGCTGTTGTGCTGTGTTCAAGTTCCCAAAAGCCTGTCAGATGCTGCTGACATGGCACAGTGCTCAGTTTGATGTATTTCATGTTCACAAAGTCAGTCACTCACAGGTGGGAATCGTGGGACTGATTGTAACTCTGCTGACTGTGGAAACATTAATATCCCTCTTCTTGATCTACTGGTTGAGCAAAGCTGTATGCAGAGACAGTTTCAACACTCTGGTATGTCATTTTCTTGAAACACGTAGCAAATCCATGTACAGTGAGAGAAATAAGGTTATTTGTAACTTACATCAGCCACTCTTCTTCCTGCAGCCCATCATACTGCTGAAACAGGCAGACTGAATTTAAAGACTTGATGAAGCTCTACAAACCACCATTTCATATACTCCTCAATGTACAACTGTCATGATCTGTCCTGTGTGTGGTTTTCATGTCTGTCCTGTTTTGACTTGTCTTTAAGTTATCATGTGTCATGTTGTTTAGTTATGTCTTGTCATGTATAGTCTTCACGTCTGTCTGGTTTCGGTTATATCTCGTCTTGTCAAGTTCCATGTTTGTCATGTTTCCAGTTCCCTTGTTCTGGCATGTCATGTTTTATTTTGAAATCTCCTCTCCCTCATGTTCCAGGTCCCTTTACTTCCTGCCACAGTGTGTTTCCTGCCTGTTTGATTGTCTACCCCGCCCTG
The DNA here is from genome assembly GCA_037176925.1 of Amniataba percoides. Classification (NCBI taxonomy): domain Eukaryota; kingdom Metazoa; phylum Chordata; class Actinopteri; order Centrarchiformes; family Terapontidae; genus Amniataba; species Amniataba percoides. Next base: position 4,013 of record JBAJHX010000157.1, on the reverse strand, counting down.
ATTGTGTCCACCTGTTCCTTGTTACCTTGTGTATATATAGTCCGTGTCTTCCCTTGTCTTGTTGCCATATCATCAAGTCATGTTTCTTGCTCCATGTTTCCTTGTTTGTAGTAGATCTAGCCAGTCAAGTACGTTTTTTGGAGTTCTGAGTTTTCATAGAGTTTAGTTCCCAGCTTTTGGATCTTGTTTTGCTTTTTGTAAAGACTCTTTTGTTTTTGATTAAAACCCTTTTTTTCGAATCTTGCTCCTGAGTTTTGGTGTCCTGCATTTGGGTCCTGCCATGTCTGCCAAGAGTGAATCGCATCAACAACATGCAAAGGAAGAAGTATTTTTGTCAATAATATATGTAAAATATGCAAAAGCAGAACACAAATGAAAGAACCACCTTCTGGATAGATCATTAATTGTATATGCTTGTGCACATTCTCTGTCATGGTGCTTCTGCACTCCAAAACAATCTTTAAAGGACGCTGTATTGTCTCAACTATCAAATTTATGATTATATGAAGTTATAAAGGTGAGCCTTCTGCTGTTCAGACTGATTTGAATGGATTTCTGTGAAAATATGCAACAAATGTTTCAAGATTATTTTATTACCTTAGCTTTGTTTCTGTGAAAATAAACAATATAGAGTAGGTGTTCAAGTGCAGTATCATAAGCAACAACACAGAGAAACTAACCAACTGTGAGAAACACCATAAATATCCCAAGACCTCACCATGCATGATAACAGTAATATATTAGTTAAGCACTGATTTGTGTGGTGTCATTGCATTTGGCCATGCATAAATAAAAAGTATACAAAATATCACTACATAGCATGAATCATTTTGTTGTTTTTGTTACTTTGATACAACAAAAAATGAAGTCAGACTTGTTCTCCAACTAAGATGTTTTTAAATCCAAATCATAAAAATAGATCAACACAGTCAAAATCAACAAGAAATACCACAGTTATTTAAACTCTGACTATGTTTTGCAGCTATTCACATTATCATATTCAAAGGATTATATGAAGCTTCAGCCGTTACATCTACATGTAGAATACCACAACCCCCACCCACCCCCAACCAAGCACTTCCTGTTGCTGCTGCCCAGATCTTCGCAAAGCCTATGTGTTAGTTTGGCCATTTCTCTTTACTGCACCTCTTATCTGTTTGTGAGAATTTTCAGACATTAATCCACAGTCAGTGGAAGAATAGGTTACAGATTGTGATCAGTAAGGTGTGGACTTAAATCTTTGCAATGTAAAATGTTATCCATCGTACAAACTGTTAATGTTTGAGCAGAAATAGATCTTTTTTTCTATGACTACACACAATATTATTGTAAATGACAAACTTACACTCACACTTCTGCTGTAAAGAAGTTCTCACAGTGATACTTTACCTCCCTGCAGTAGTAGTATTTTTTTGTAATATCTGGAAAATCATGTTCAACCCTCAGTGACTAATTGTCATTAGCTGTATACAATGGTAGAGTATGTCTGATTCTGATTCAAACATGTTTTTCTTAAAATCTACAAAGAAAAATAAGTTACAGTAATTGGTCTTGGCAGAGTCAAATGTTTGCCAAATCAGTCTGCACGCATCTACTTTGTGGGTTTGTGCACATGTGTGAGAGAGAATGAGGGAGTAAGAAGCAAACACAACTACTGTACAAGGTCATTTCCTCTTCACCCTCATTTCACCAGGCAGAGAATTTCAGATCTGAATCAAGATAAGGAAGAAAATAAAAGGTATTTTCTTAAAAGCCTCAGTGACAAATTAGCAGAATTGATATACACAGACACAGATACACACACATACACACAACACGTATAAATGTGTATATTTATATATTTCAGAAAACTGCTTTTACATTCTTTGCCCTGACTGTGTTCACAGGACAATGAAGAAGACATTTGTATGTGATGAATCAATGATCATCACCATTCCCATCGGCAGCCTGAGGAATGCTCGAGAGGGTCAACTGATGCCGGAGAAATTTCGCTGTGTTTACAGAGATTTCTACAAGATCTTTGTTATTAATGGGAAACCTCAGCCTCTTGGGGTAAGTTGATTTTTATTTTTAAAAAAAGCATGTACATGGTTATGCTTATATTTTTTACTTGAAAACAGAAAACGATGCTATATTTATCTCCTTTTCTTCTTTTGTTAGGCAGCCCAAATCATCGCTGGTCTGTTCATTCTCATTCTCGGTCTGATTGTTGGTGATCAACCATACCACCCGTTGTTCTTGTGTCTACCCTGTCTTGTGGTAAATACAATTGCAAAACTTAATGTTTTATTCATTCACAGTTACACACAGTTATTCAAACTTTCCATTCTAGATGATTCTGTGAAAACAATGAAAAATTCCATTGTAATTAACTGTGCTTATTTAAGAAGAACTAACATGTCTATACCACACTTCCATTCTTGTACTTTCTCTGGTGTTTAACCATGTCATCTTTTGATATTTCACAGTATCGACTATGATGATTATTTAATACTTCTGTGTATAATGATTTCCATGTTTTATCAATATCTTAGTTTGTGGTTTCTGGTGCACTGACCTTTGCTGCTGGGCAGCGTCCAAACATGCATGTGGTAAGATTAAAATGTTTTTTCAAGTTTGCTTTCTCAAGTAAAAAATCCACCAAGTCATTAAAGAGCAAACAGTTCTTTCATTTAATAAACATTATCACAGCACAGGAAATTTTGTTATAATAATACACAAACTTGACTTAAATAAAATTTCATGTAATGACACGTGCGTGTTCTCAGTAACAGGATTCATTTCAGTTATGTTGAGATTTAGATATAATAATCCAAATCCAACCCTTATTGACATTTTATTGAAATATGACCTTTTCTGTATTATAGAAAAATATTGTTTTCTTCATAGAAAGTGACAAAGTTGTTTTTATGTTATTATCCAACAGATGATGAAGCAGAGGTGTGTTTAAGAAAATGCAGATTATGATTTCAATATTTTTTCCCCTCATATATATAATGTGTATATAACAATTTTCACTGTTTTATCTTCCAGGCAAAGCTTTCATTCTCTCTGAACATCATCAGCCTCTTCTGGTCAGTTGTGGCAATTTGCTGTTACGGGATTGTGATTCATAACTCTGTACGTTTCGAGTCTGAGGTAAAGGAAAACATCATTGATACTTTGGCACCTCTTTGGCTCTCTGAAATACAAAGCAAATGTGTTTTCATTTTCACCATCTTCTCTTTTTTCATAGCTCCATTTGGGAATCATGGGAGTGATTGTAACTCTGCTGATTGTGGAAAAATTAATACCCCTCTTTTTGATCTACTGGTTGAGCAAAGCTGTATGCAGAGACAGTTTCAACACTCTGGTATGTCATTTGCTTAACACACACAACAACTTCAGATACAGTGAGCGAAATAAGATTATTTGCAACTTACAGCAGCCACTCTTCTTCCCGCAGCCCATCGTACTGCTGAAACAGGCAGACTGAATTTAAAGACTTGATGGAGCTCAACAAACAACCACCATTTCATATACGGCTCAATGTACAACCTGCAAAGGACGTAAAATGAAAGGAACGTGTTTCTGCACTCCAAGACGACCTTTAAAGAATGCTGTATTCTTTCAACTATCAGACTTATGAATATATGAAGTTATAAAGCTGAGCCTTCTGCTGTCAGGACTGCTGGGCTTTTTAAGAGATGAAATATTCTGAGGACTTCATTTCTTTGCTTTTTTAAATATTCATCAGTGTGACATTTTATTTTTTAAGTATTTTGATTTTTACTGATTTTTTTCTTTTAAATCACTGTTTATTTTTACTCTGCTGTATGTGACTCTCTGGACCTTTGCTTTGGGAAAATAAAGGTGACTACTTTGTTTAATTTTTGCTTAATATTAATTGTTGTGTACCTACAACACAGTCCTATACTTTACAAAGCCAGATAACATCTAAAAATAGTTAAAGTGCAAATGTGCAGATGATCCCCAACATGTTAGATTTAACATTTGGTATCACTTAGTAGAAA